>CM038147.1:448040148-448275988 GCA_021437245.1 Aegilops speltoides
ATCTCATAAAACTTCTCAAGATCAAGTAACCAGCTATTCACATGTTAAAGCATAGACCATAAACTTTCTTGAAAACTAGCAAACTTCATTCTTAGTCATCAAACAATTACAATTCATCTTATTTTCAGGAAGGGTCTATGTCAGAGCTTTGAATTAGCAAACTTCACATACTCAACTATCATATAGTCTTCTACAATTGCTAACACTCACGCAATACTAATGGTTATGGAGTTTTAATCGGACACTAAGAAAGATAGGGGCTCATAATTTCACCTCCCAATGTATTCACCTTTGGGTGATGCCAACAATAATAGTTCATGCTAACTTACATCCAATTGGATATATATATCAGGATCTTTCCAACACGAGGTGCTTGACAAAGGATAAAATAAAAAGGGAAAGGTGAAGATCACCTTGACTCTTGCATAATGTAAAGACATAAAGTAAAAGATAGGCCCTTTGCAGAGGGAAGCAGGGATTTGCAGAGGTGCTAGGGCTCGATTTTGAAATAGAGATAAATAATTTTGAGAGGTATGATCTCATTGTCAACATAACAACCAAGAGTTCCCAATATCTTCCATACTACATACATTATAGGCGGTTCCCAAACAGAATGGTAAAAGTTTTTACTCCCCCTCCACCAACAACCATCAATCCATGGCTTGCCCGAAACAACGGGTGCCTCCAACTAACATCAAACCTGGGGGAGTTTTGTTTGCAATTATTTATGATTTGATTTTGATCTTTTAATCATGGGACTGGGTATCCTGGTTACCAGCCATTTTTCTCGTGAATGATGAGCGGAGTCCACTCATCTTGAGAATAACCCTCCTAGCATGGAAGATACTAACAGACCCTAGTCGCTACATGAGCGATTCAGGCATACAAAACAGATTATTATTTGAAGGTTTAGAGTTTGGCACATGCAAATTTACTTGGAACGGCAGGTAAATACTGCATATAGGTAGGTATGGTGGACACTCATGGCAAAAACTGGATTTAAGGATATTTGGAAGCACAAGTAGTATCTCTACTTGGTGCAAGGAATTTGGCTAGAATGAGGGGGAAAGGCAAGCTCAACATGTTTGAACGATCCATGACAATATACTTTAACTGAGATGTGAGAAAACATAACCCATTACGTTGTCTTCCTTGTCCAACATCAACTCTTTAGCATGTCATACTTAATGAGTGCTCACAATTATAAAAGATGTCTAAGATAGTATATTTATATGTGAAATCTCTCTTCCTTCAACATTCTTTCATGAATTGTTCAAATGACCAATACAATGCTTGCTAACCTTCAATAAATTTACAACCTCTACTTCTTAGATGTGAAGTCATACTCCCCATGGGATAAGCAAATGAAACATATATAATTTCAGATTTATGACATTCAACTCATTCAACCATTTACTCATAGGATATAAGTGAAGCACACGAGTAAATGACAAACTACTCCAAAAAGATATACGTGAAGATCAATGAGTAGGTAAATAATTATGTAACTATGTGAAGACTCTCTCTCATTTAAGAATTTCAGATCTTGGTATTGTATTCAAACAGCAATCAAAACAAAATAAAATGACATTACAAGGATAGCACAACTCATGTGAAGAAGCAAAAACTTAGGCTCAACCGATACTAACCGATAGTTGTTGAAGAAGAAAGGTGGGATGCCTACCGGGGCATCCCCAAGCTTAGATTCTTGAGACTTTTTGAAATATTATCTTGGGGTGCCTTGGGCATCCCCAAGATTGAAATTTTGTGTCTCCTTAATTTCTCTCATATCATGGTTTCTCTTTTTATCAAAAGCTTCATCCACACCAAACTCAACAAGAACTCGTGAGGCAGGTTAGTATAAACCAACGCAAAACCTTATCATTTTATACTGTAACAAATCACTAAAATTATTATTCAACACTGCACACTAAATATCTTTGCATATTTAATACTCCTATCCTCAATAATCATTAAACAAGCAAACATATGCAAACAATGCAAACATAACAGCAATCTGCCAAAACAGTACAGTCTGTAAAGAATGCAGGATTATCAATACTTCCCTAACTCCAAAAATTATGCGAAAAATACTAAGCTGTATAAGATTTATCAGAGCTCATTATGCAAAAAGTTTGAACATTATATCATGCTCTGACTTTTCTAGGGAATTTTTGCAACAGCGTTAAACTTTCTGTTTTCAAACAGCAACATGTATACTAGCAAAATATGCATGGCAAAGGCTATCCTTTACATTTTTATTGAAAATGAAGATGCAAAACATTATTCTAAATAACAGCAAGCAAATACTAACAAATTAAAATGACACTCCAAGCAAAACACATATCATGTGGTGAATAAAAATATAGCTCCTAGTAAAGTTACCGATGGACGAAGACGAAAGAGGGGATGCCATCCGGGGCATCCCCAAGCTTATGCTCTTGGTTGTACTTGAATATTACCTTGGGGTGCCTTGGGAATCCCCAAACTTAGGCTCTTGCCACTCCTTTTTCCATAGTCCATCGAATCTTTACCCAGAACTTGAAAACTTCACAACACAAAACTCAACAGAAAACTCGTAAGATCCGTTAGTATAAGAAAATAAAACCACCACTTAGGTACTGTAATGAACTCATTCTAAATTCATAATGGTGCAATATCTACTGTACTCCAACTTATCTATGGTTCATACCCTCCGATACTACTGATAGATTCATCAAAATAAGCAAACAACACATAGAAAACAGAATCTGTCAAAAACAGAATAGTCTGTAGTAATCTGTATCAAACGTATAATTCTGGAACTCCAAAACTCCTACCAAATTAGGAAGCCCTACGAAATTTGTGTACGATCCATAGCAAAACGAATCAGATCAAAGGCACGTTTTTGTGAATTATAAAAACTAATTTACTGGGTGCAAAAGTTTCTGCTTCTCAGCAGGATCAACACAACTATCACCGTAAGCTATCCTAAAGGTCTTACTTGGCACTTTATTGAAACAAAAGCTATAAAACATGATTAATGCAATAGAATAATCATGTGAACACACAAAAACAGTAAAGGTAAATATTGGGTTGTCTCCCAACAAGCGTTTTTCTTTAATGCCTTTCTAGCTAGGCATGATGATGACAATGATGCTCACATAAAAGATAAGAACATAATGAGAGCATGATGAAGCATATGACTAGAACATTTAAGTCTAACCCACTTCCTATGCATAGGGATTTTGTGAGAAAACAACTTATGGGAACAATAATCATCTATCATAGGAAGGCAAAACAAGCATAAGTTCAAAACTTGAAGCACATAGAGAGGAAACTTAACATTATTGCAATTCCTATAAGCATATGTTCCTCCCTCATAATAATTTTAAGTAGCATCATGAATGAATTCAACAATATAACCAGCACCTAAAGCATTCTTTTCACGATCTACAAGCATAGAAAATTTACTACTCTCCACATAAGCAAATTTCTTCTCATGAATAGTGGGAGTATCATAAGAGACTTGAATACTATAAATTGTTTCCACATTAAAAGAGTAATGTTCAGAAAAAGGGTAATCATAATCATGACAAGTTTTATAAATATAATCATCACTACTTTTTATAGCATAAGTTTCATCACAATAATCATCATAAGTAGCAACTTTGTTCTCATCGTAATCGATTGAAACCTCTTCCAAGATAGTGGAATCATCACTAAATAAAGTTGACACTCTTCCAAATCCACTTTCATATTCATCACAATAAAATTCAATATCTTCCAAAATAGTGGGATAACTACTTCCTAAAGTTGACACTCTTCCTAATGAGGACATCAATACAATTGTTACACCCACAGCCCTTGCTGCTATACATACTGGACCAATTACTAGAGCTCGCGCACGCCAACTAAATTACCAGGTACTTTCGTTTCTTGGTAATGATTCTAATGTTCATGAGAATATGATGCTGCCTAAATTGGATACATTTGTTTTGCTTACAAATGAAGGGCCTAGCTTGGAGAAGGATGAACATTGGAGCAAGAACAAGCATGGAGATGATGGCATGCGCAAGGGGAACAAGAACGAAGTTACAAGTGATGATTTCAAGACTTTGAAGCCACCATAATGGGTGCATGAAGCCTTGGACGAAATATACAAGATGCCACTTCATAAATTTCGCCCCGAGTCTATTCTAGGTGCTGCGTCACCTTATTATTGGGCCAGGCCCATGTAATTTCGAAATACATAAGTATAGGCTATTTTTAGAGTCCGTATGTGTGGGGAAACAAGAGATAGGGTTGATTTCGAACCTCCACCAAGGGCCACGAAATCCCCTCTTCCTCCATATATACAGCCCTTAGGGCATCGCTTAGACTTTGGGTTTTGTTTAGATTAAAAGTTCGCCATAGCTGCAAATTCGCAGATTTCGCTTGTGTTCGACGACCGCATAAAGGCGCCACAGTAACCCCACCTTGATCAATAAAGCTTTCATCTTATATTCGCAACATCCAGATTGCAATCTCAGCTTGCTTGTTCTTTGTTTGCTCGCAGAAATGCACTCGTGGTCGTTGATCGTGTTCGGCGTGGTCAATAACCTCTCGAGTTGGTTTAGCGATTGCTAAGGCGCGACGCCCTCAAGACGCTCAGAGTCGGATCGTCAAAGTCGACTTCCACCAAAGCGATATCCATCATCTCATCGAAAGGCGGGACACCTTTGCCTCTATCCAAACCAACTTTCATCAATATAATCATCATAAGTAAGAGGCATGCTATCATCTTCATTAAACATAGCATCCCCAAGCTTGGGACAAATATTAACTTCAGCAAATATATTCTCAAATATGTCATCCTCATCAAACATAGCTTCCCCAAGCTTGGGCCTTTTCATATCATAAGCATAATCACTCTCATCATTAATAGTATGGATAGCACCAATAGTATAACAATTATCATCATCACAATGAGTAGTAGGAGCAACATCATTTGGGAGGGATACCTTTTTACCTTTGTTGCTCCTTCTCTTATTTTTATTCCTCGCATTATGTGTAGGTTCAACCTTCTTCTTTGAGCTCTTTATTAATGAGACCGGTTGAATAGAAAGCTCCTCCTCGTTACCTGATTCATCATATAAAATAATAGGAGGAGATTGGGAAGTCTCTTCCCTTTCATTAGTATTCCCTTCATCTTCTATTTGCTTTCTTTTCTTTAGGTAATTGGCAATATAAGGATTTTCAATGCAATTCACCGCACAATACAAATAAATATTTTCTAGATCAAAATCAAGACATCTATCAAGATTAAATTTTGGGATACCCTCAGTTATACGTTTCATTTCTTCATACCCCAAAAGAAGACTAAGCTCTTTATGATGCTCAAGGGTAATCAAGTTATGACAATTTGGACACGATTCGATCATGAAACAATTTTCATTGGAGATTTAAATGACCACGTTCATTGCAAAGTTCACAAGGAGCGCGAAAAATATTGAATTTTTCAGCACAAACATCAAGACTTTCTTGCAACAATTTAGTTTCTAAATGCTTATGCCTCTTGCAATATCTATTTTCCCTATTTGGTGTGTACTTGCAAACCCAATCAACTCCACAAAAATCAACATGCTTACGAGAGATATTTTCATCATAACTAGTGCAATCATCATTAGTACTATGGATACTCAAAGAGTTCATAATAACAACATTGCAATCATGCTCATCATTCAAAGATTTGGTATCACGCATTCTATAGATTTCTTCTTCTAGCACTTGAGCACAATTTTCGTTTTTATCATTCTCATGAAAGATATTAAAAAGGCCAAGCGTATGAGACAAACTCAATTCCATTTTTTAGTTTTCTTTTATAAACTAAACTAGTGATAAAACAAGAAACAAAAAGATTCGATTGCAAGATCTAAAGATATACCTTCAAGCATTCACCTCCCCGGCAACGGCGCCAGAAAAGAGCTTGATGTCTACTACACAACCTTCTTCTTGTAGACGTTGTTGGGCCTCCAAGTGCAGATGCTTGTAGGACAGTAGCAAAATTCCCTCAAGTGGATGACCTAAGATTTATCAATCCGTAGGAGGCATAGGATGAAGATGGTCTCTCTCAAGCAACCCTGCAACCAAATAACAAAGAGTCTCTTGTGTCCCCAACACATCCAATACAATGGTAAATTGTATAGGTGCACTAGTTCGGCGAAGAGATGGTGATACAAGTGCAATATGGATGATAGATATAGGTTTTTGTAATCTAAAAATATAAAAACAGCAAGGTAGCAAGTGGTAAAAGTGAGCGTAAACGGTATTGCAATGCTAGGAAACAAGGCATAGGGTTCATACTTTCACTAGTTGTCGGGTGGTTGGTGCGACATATGCCAACGGGTGGCTTATCATTGTGGGAGCCAATAAGACATCGCCGGTGCCTAGAAATGGGATAAGGCGAAGACATGCACGCCGGCGGATCTTACCCAGGTTCGGGGCTCTCCGTGGAGATAACACCCTAGTCCCGCTCATGGGGTCTCCGCATGATCACTAGATCAACAAGTAGCTACAAGAGGCTCCTTGAGCTGTTTGGTGAGAGGGGGAAGAAGGGGCAAGGCTAGCTCTCTTCTCCTCTCTAAGTTGTGTCTAAAACTATCAAAGTCCAACCCTTTGCATGGGTGCCCCGGGGGGTTTATATAGGCCTACCCCCCAGGGGTACAATGGTAATCTGGCCGGGCCTGGGCCCAGCCATTAGTGTCTACGCCGGTCGGCTTCTCCGCCGACCGCAGGGGCCCGCCGACTGGTGGGTCCTGCCGGCTGCCGGCCTCCTGGTAGACAGGTAGGCCCCACCGCTTGGGGTCTTGTCGGGGGCTGGTTACTGTTGCTTCACCCTTGATGACGAGGGCTTGGTCGAGGTAAGCGTGGCTATAGTGCCGCCACCTTGCGGGCGCTCACTGTAGCCTTACCTCGTCTTGTCTCCTTAACGGGGCTCATTCTTCGAGGGAGGGAATGAGCTGGCTGGGGAGAGCCAGCTTCATCCCTGGCCGACTAGGAGGCGTGTGGCCGCCTTCGGATGTCTCTCTGGCCAAAGGGGCCCGCCGCCTACGGGCCGTACTGTCTGCCCATCATGGGTGATGTCATGGTCAGCATGGCAACAGTGCCACGCCGGACAGGTCATGGCAGCCCCGTACGGCATACTGTAGCCATGCGAACCCCGGGATTTGGGGGCGGTGTGCTTCACTGTTGCCACGCCCCGTCTCGTCGCCATTACGTTGGTACAAACTTCGAGGGCCCGATCTGGGCCGCCTATTGGGGGCCGGCTTCTTGGAGTCGGCCATGTGGTGACCGGCTTCCTGGAGTCGGCCCTCTCGCTGCTTTCTTCAGGAGAATTCTTGGTCGGGCCGCCTCCCGTGGACGGCCGATGGGGTAGCCGGCCGGGGGAAGGCGGCCCCGCGTCTTGGATGCTCGATGGTTTGATCAGCCTTATTATTTTTTCAAGAGCCAGGGGGAGCCGGCTAGGCTACCCGTGGTCATTTACTCTGACACTAGTGCAAGTTCTCTCAACAATAATAACATAGATAGATCATATAACAATCCCTCAACATGCAACAAAGAGTCACTCCAAAGCCACTAACAGGGGAGAACAAACGAAGAGATTATGGTAGGGTACGAAACCACCTCAAAGTTATCCGTAGTAAAATAACATGAACTATTCTTTCTGTTCAATCTATCATAGAGTTCATACTAGAATAACACCTTAAGACACAAATCAACCAAAACCCTAATGTCACCTAGATACTCCATTGTCACCTCAAGTATCCGTGGGCATGATTATATGATATGCATCACACAAGCTCAGATTTATATTCAACCAACACAAAAGTACTTCAAAGAGTGCCCCCAAAGTTTCTACCGGAGAGTCAAGACGAAAATGTGTGCCAACCCTTATGCATAGGGTCATGGGCGGAACCTGCAAGTTGATCACCAAAACATACATCAAGTGGATCACGTGATATCTCATTGTCACCACAGATAAGCACGGCAAGACATACATCAAGTGTTGTCAAATCCTTAAAGACTCAATCCGATAAGATAACTTCAAGAGGAAAACTCAATTCATCACAAGAGAGTAGAGGGGGAGAAACATCATAAGATCCAACTATAATAGCAAAGCTCGCGATACATCAAGATCGTGCCATAGAGAAAACACGAGAGAGAGAGAGAGAGAGAGAGAGATCAAACACATAGCAACCGGTACATACCCTCAGCCCCGAGGGTGAACTACTCCCTCCTCATCATGGAGAGCGCCGGGATGATGAAGATGGCCACCGGTGAGGGATCCCCCCTCTGGCAGGGTGCCGAAACGGGCTCCCGAGAGGTTTTTGGTGGCTACAGAGGCTTGCGGTGGCGGAGCTCCCGATCTATCTTGATATTCGGTGGATTTAGGGTATGTGGACTTATATAGGCGAAAGAATTCAGTCGGGGGAGCCTCGAGGGGCCCACGAGAGTGGAGGGCGCGCCCGGGGGGTGGGCGCGCCCCCCTATCTCGTGGCCTCCTTGAAGCTTCCTTTACTTCAACTCCAAGTCTCCTGGGTCATGTTCGTTCCAAAAATCACGATCCCGAAGGTTTCATTCCGTTTGGACTCCGTTTGATATTCCTTTTCTTTGAAACACTGAAATAGACAATAAAACAACAATATGGACTGGGCCTCCGGTTAATAGGTTAGTCCCAAAAGTAATATAAAAGTATATAATAAAGCCCGTAATCATTCAAAACATATAATAATACATCATGAATGCTTCATAAATTATAGATACGTTGGAGACGTATCACCCTGCGCCTCCGTCAAGGCACAACTGACCATGTCATTCTCCTTTGCCAGCTTCTCGGCCCTGTTCTTCAGGCCGTCCCGCTCCGCCTCCAGCTCCTTCACCTTGTCGCTGTGGACTAGAGCTTGGGCATCAAGTGCTTCTTTGTGCTTCTGCTCCAGCCCCCGGGTCCGCTGCGCGACGAGCTTCTCGACCTCCTCGTCCTTGCCGCGGAGTGTAGCAGCGAGCGCCGCCTCACAAGCGACGAGGTCCTCCTCCTGGGAGTTCAGCTCCGCCTGGTGCTGAGACCGGGCGGCCTCGGCCCTGGTGGCCTCTTCCCTCGTCACCTCATTGTCCTTCTCGATGGCGGCCTGCCTCAAAAGGAGCTTCTGCTTGCGCTCGGCCAGCTGGTCCTGGGCGGCCTTCAGCTCTTCGTGGGCCTGGCGGAACCAGGCCTGCGCCTCGGCGATGCGCTCCTTGAGGTCCGCCTTTGCCTCCCTGGACTTTGCCTTGTCCAGACAGGCGCGATGGAGCGCCTGGAGCTTCCAGAAGCTGGCACCCATGGCCTGAAGAAGCTGCTTCTCCTGGGTACCCCCGCCACCGGCGCTCGGTTTGTCGACAACCTCGAGCTCGGCGGTGGCGAGCACCTCGTCGTCGAACACCTCTCCCTCGGCCGGTGCCCTGGTGCCCGCCGTCCCTTGAAGGTGGACGAACAAGTTGTCGCCCACCTTCAAGTACCTGCCCGAGCCAGAGGCAACAGAGGAGGAGGGTTGATCGTCAACCACCTCATCCTCGGCAGCGGCCTTGTTGGCTTCCCTGGCAGGCCCCTCGCCGGTATTCTCCGCAGCACCCTTGTCGGCCTCCTCGGTGGCAGCCTTGCCGCTCTCTCCGGTAGATCCCTTGGTGGCGTCTTCAGCAGCGATCTCGGTGGCCTCCTCAGCGGCGATCTTGTCGGCCTCGGCCTTGGAGTCCTTGGCAACCTCCATGATGACGGTGTCGGCGTCCTCCTGGTTCGCCAAGAGAGGATCTGGATGCCGGAAAGGAGAGTGAGGCAAGGCCGAGATCAAGGTTCAAAAAAGAAAGAAGGAAAAGCAGGAACAGGAAGCAGGCAACTTACCTGTGCTGGGCTGAGAAGTAGCGGCCCCCTCCCCGCCAACATCTGTTGCCGGGACGAGCCACCAGTGCCCAAGTCCACTTCCTCCTCCTCCGTGCGCATGGGATCAGTGCTCGACGCCCTTGCCGGGGACGCCCCTCGGGGCGGTGTGGTCGATGGGGGTGGCCCTCGGTGGCTCCTCCTGCTGCCCTCCTCCTCCTGCAGCCACGGCAAGGTCAGTGCCAAAGGATCGTATCCTGGCGCACGTTGATGAGAGGTACGTGGTGGATGTACGCTGGGGGCTGAGCCGGGGGCTGCTGTCCGAGATGATCTCCACCACCAGCGTGTGTGAAGTGCCCGCCGCGGGCTGGTCGCCCGCCGACGCCCTGGCCTTCTTCGCCACCCTCTGGGCCAGCATCTTCCTGTCCCTGCGAAGATGAAAACGAATCATGAAAAGTGGGCGGCCTGAAAGAGTGAAGGTGAAGAAGGGCAGACACTTACTCGTCCTCTGCCTCCTCTTCCGCTGCCTTCCTCTTCCTCCTTGGGCCGAGGGACCCAAAATCGAAGACGACCTCCGGGTCGACATCTGCGGGAGGAGGGGAAGGAGACGGAGTATGTCGATGCTTGGACGAAGAAGAGGCAGTCGCCTTCTTCTTCGCCACCGTTTTCTTCGCCGTCTTCTTCGCCGCCGCGTCCCTCATCTGGCGCACGGACTCCCCCTGGGCCCCTTGCTGCAGTTCGGTCCTCCTGGGCCGGACCGGCTCGCCAGAGCTGGCCCGTCGTAGGACGCGTCCTCTTCCTGTGGCCGGAGGGTCGTCGGCCTCGGCCTCTCCCTCGGACGACTCCTCGGCCACCTCCTCAACAAGGGGGGCCCGGTGTTGGCATCGCTGGCCTCCCGGTGGCCCTCGCCCACTGGGCAAGCTCCCTCTCTTTCGCGGCCGCGCCGTCCTCATCCTCCATGTTGCCAGCGCTGCCGGCCTCCATGGCGAGCTGCGCCTCCGCCATCCTGGCGGCGATGTAGTTGATCTCCGCCTGGGTGGTGTCCTCGATGAGCAGTGACTCATCGTGGTCGAAGACCTCTGACAGGTTGTCGAAGAACTCCTGCACCTCACGTGCCAGGGGATCGACCCAGCATGGGTCGAGGCCGTGCGCGTTGAAGACCGGCATCATCTCGAGGATGGCGTCCTGACACGTGTTGTTGCTCAGCGGGAACACGCCCGGCGGCAACCCAAACAGGGGCCCCTTGATGACTTTGCCGGCCTTCGTGGCCCTGCCGGTCCTCTCCACTTGCCGTCAGCAAACACATCAAGCTGGAAGAGCCTCTGGAAGAAATGAGCGTGCCCCATCACCGTGAAGTTGTGCTTCAGGCCGGGGCGGAGCCTCATGATGTCGGCCGCGTTCCTGAAGTCCCAGGTCGGGCTCCCCTTATTGTGCAGCGGGGCGATTCGACGGCAGATGAAGTCCGCCCCAATCATCTCAAGGGTGAGCCCAACCATGGTGAGGTGATGGATCCTAGTGATGGCGATCGAGAGCTTCGCGTCGTCAGCATCGATGTCGCTCTAGTCCTCGCCACGGGTCGGCGGGCTCTGACGAACCCGGTAGAACTCTGGCGGATTCTTCCCCTCGATCCAGCACCACCGACCCCGCCACTCCTCCCACCTCTCCTTGTGGGCACCCTTTGGATACGTGCCTCTCCCTTGGACCCTCGGGGATCTAGGAGATGCTTCCAGAGAGGGCGCCACCTGGCTGGAGGAGAGGGGAGAAGTAGTGGCGGAATAGCGCCGTGCTGGGAAGCACCCCGACGAAGCCCTCGCAGAGGTGGGCGAAGAATGCCATGCACGCCACAGCGTTCGGCGTGAGGTCCAGAAGATGGAGGCCGAAGCTGCGCATGACATCGTTGAAGAAATCAGAGAAAGGGGGACAGAGCCCGCAGGAGAAGAAATTGACGAAGAAGGGGTACCGATTTGGGCCGGCCTTGATGCAGTCAGCGGGGATGACGCGCGTGGTAGGGTGGCCCGTCGTCTCCACCGTCCAAAGAGGCCTGAAGAAGTCCTTGAGGTGAAACACATCGACCGACGACAGGGAGAAGTAGGCGAACTGCGCCCGCCGCACCGCCGCCTCCTTCTCCGGCGCCTCCCTCTCCACGACATCCTTGGTCGTGCCCTTGCCAGTCTTGGGCGCCATGGCGGTTGGGAGAAGGCAAAGGATCAAGGGCAATGGGGGTGCAGCAGCAACAAGCAGAGGTGAGCTCGAGGAGGAAGAAGATGGGGATAGAAGTGCCGAGATTGGAGAAAGCACAGAGGGTAAATGAGCAGCGCGCCTGCGGTTATTTCTTTTTATGGGGTAGGTGCGGGCCGCCTCTTTACCATTTACTATGACATGACGCCTGCGTGCGGCAGATGCCCCATGCATGCCCCCCACGTCACGCACAACCCTCCACGTCGCGCGTTCAACGCGGGTCGTGGGGAAGCACAGCGGGCGGAGAAGTTTCCGCAGTAAAAATCGGCCCCGCCTACCCGCGCACCGTTCTGGGCCTAGCCCAACAACACGTCACGCTTATGTGTGGCCCAGGCCCGGCGGCTCCTGTCGATGTACATAAGTAGGGGTTCTACTTTGTACCCCCTTACCTGTGCACGGGCAGTCAGAACCGCGCCTGCGGCCAGACTTAGCGGGGCAGCGGAGGGAAGCCGAAGCCACAAGATCAGTCAAGCAACGCCAAGCCAGAGACACAAAGAGCAAGAGGGCAAGGTGGACTCACCCGGCAAGACCCTTGCCGGGGCGGTCTCTACAACCCCTACAAGAGCCTTGCCTGGGCAACTTGCCCAACACCAGCGGAGCGCGCCACCCTTGAGCCCCAGGTTTCCAACATCATCAGCCACATTGGAACCAAGGCTCGGGAGGCACCTCCATGGTGGCATGTAGATCTTTGTGAAGATCGCAAACATGCCAAATCAGATGAAGACCAGAAGACGAGACCTCCGGCAACATCCTTGCCGGGGACGACCGCGGTGCCATAGCAAGAACCTTGCCGGGGCCCCAACAAGACCCTTGCCGTGAACATCAGCGGGACCGCGGCCAGGCCCGCACCCGCCAAGGCTCCACCACCGTTCCCACGCAGCTGCCAGCCCAGCTAGCCAAGAGAGCACCTGCATGGCCACATGCGGCCTCGAGGCCAACTCAGCAAGCACCTGCGTGGTGGCATGTAGATCTTCGTGAAGATGCTGCCACCGCGCCAGCTCAGCAGCCTGCTAGCCTACATGGCACGGCCCGCCTCACTGGCCTGGACACGTGTTGAAGCAAGGCGAGGCGGCAACAAAGCAAGGGGACACCTAAGGAGCGCACTGAATGGGCCTTGTCCCATAATAACAAGTAATAAGCTTGTACACTGTACCCTTTCCACCTTCTGTATGCCACTATGGCGCCTCCTTCGACTATAAAAGGAGGCCCGAGGCGTACTGGAGGGCGATTCGGCTTTTTGGACTATGTACGTGATGACCCACAAGTGTAGGGGATCAATCGTAGTCCTTTCGATAAGTAAGAGTGTCGAACCCAACGAGGAGCAGAAGGAAATGATAAGCGGTTTTCAGTAAGGTTTTCTCTGCAAGCACTGAAATTGTAGGTGATAGATAGTTTTGTAATAAGATAAATAGTAACGAGTAATAAGTAAATAAAATAAGTAAAGTGCAGCAAGGTGGCCCAATCCTTTACGTAGCAAAGGATAAGCCTGGACAATTTCTAATAATGAGAAAGGAGCTCCCGAGGACACATGGGAATTATCGCTGCTAGTTTTCATCACGCTCATATGATTCGCGTTCGGTACTTTGATAATTTGATATGTGGGTGGACCGGTACTTGTGTACTTCCCTTACTTGGACAAGCATCCCACTTATGATTAACCCCTATTGCAAGCATCCGCAACTACAAAAGAAGTATTAAGGTAAACCTAACCATAGTATTAAACATATGGATCCATATCAGCCCCTAACGAAGCAACGCATAAACTAGGGTTTAAGCTTCTGTCACTCTAGCAACCCATCGTCTACTTATTACTTCCCCATGCCTTCCTCTAGGCCCAAATAATGGTGAAGTGTCATGTAGTCGACGTTCACATAACACCACTAGAGGAAAAGACAACATACATCTCATCAAAATATCGAATGAATACCAAATTCACATGACTACTAATAGCAAGACTTCACCCATGTCCTCGGGAACAAACGTAACTACTCACAAAGCATATTCATTTTCATAATTAGAGGGGTAATAATATGCATAAAGGATCTGAACATATGATCTTCCTCCAAGTAAACCAATTAGCATCAACTACAAAGAGTAATCAACACTACTAGCGACCACACGAACCAGTTTGTGGTTTTGATACAAGATTGGATACAAGAGATGAACTACGGTTTTGAGAGGAGATGGTGCTGGTGAAGATGTTGATGGAGATTAACCCCCTCTTGATGAGAGGATCATTGGTGATGATGTTGGTGATAATTTCCCCCTCCCGGAGGGAAGTGTCCCCGGTAGAACAGCTCCGCTAGAGCCCTAGATTGGTTCCGCCAAGGTTCTGCCTCGTGGCGGCGGAGTTTCGTCCCGTAAGCTTGCCCACAATTTTTTCCAGGGTAAAAGCTCTGATATAGCAGAAGATGGACACCGGAGGCCCACCAGGGGGCCTAGGAGATAGGGGGCACGCCCTATAGGGGGGGGGGCTCCTGTCTCCTGGACAGGATGTGGCCCTCTGGTGTATTTCTTTCGCTCAAAAATTCTTATTAAATTTAAAAGGATGTTTCGTGGAGTTTCAGGACTTTTGGAGTTGTGCAGAATAGGTTTCCAACGTTTGCTCCTTTTCCAGCCAGAATTCCGGGTGCCGGCATTCCCCCTCTTCAAGATAAACCTTGTAAAATAAGAGAGAATAGCCATAAGTATCAAGATATAATGTGTAATAACAACCCATAATGCAATAAATATTGATATAAAAGCATGATGCAAAATGGACGATCAACTCCCCAAGCTTAGACCTCGCTTGTCCTCAAGCGAAGCCAAATCGAAAAATATGTCCACATGTTTAGAGATAGAGGTGTCGACAAAAATAAAATACGGACATGAGGGCATCATGATCATTCTTATAACAGCAACATATATAGATTTCATCATATGATTTCTTATGATCAAGTAACAAGCAATTCACAATGTCAAGTATGGTTCAAAAACTTCATTGGGAACTAACAAACTATAATCTCAGTCATTCAAGCAATTGCAATTTATTGTAACATCAGAAAGAGTCAACAGTAGAGCTTTTCAGCAAGCTCACATACTCAACTATCTCGTAGTCTTCTACAATTGCTAACACTCACGTAGTACTTGTGGTTATGGAGTTTCAGCCAGACACTGAGAAAGATAGGGGCTTATTGTGTTGCCTCCCAATGTATTCACCTTTAGGTGATGTCAACAATAATAGCCCATGCTAACTTACATCTAATTGGATATATATATCATGATCTTTCAAACACGAGGAGCTTGCCAAAGGAAAAAAAATGAAAAAGGGAAAGGTGGGGATCACCTTGACTCAAGCATAAAGTAAAAACATAAAGTAAAAGATAGGCCCTTCGCGCAGGGAAGCAGAGGTTGTCATGTGCGTTTAGGGTTGATGCACAAAATCTAAATGCAAAAGAACGTCACTTTATATTGCCCCTTGTATGTGGACCTTTATTATGCAGTTCGTCGCTTTTATTACTTCCACAATAAGTTCGTACAAAGCTTATTTTCTCTGCATTAATAAGTCATACATATTTAGACATCAATTTTTATTGCTTGCAAGATGACAACTTACTTGAAGGATCTTACTCAATCCATAGGTAGGTATGGTGGACTCTCATGGAAAAACTGGGTTTAAGGATATTTGGAAGCACAAGTAGTATCTCTACTTGGTGCAAGGAGTTTGGCTAGCATGAGGGGGAAAGGCAAGCTCAAATGTTTGGAAGGTCAATGACAATATACTTTAACTGAGATGTCGGAAAACATAAACCATTATGTTGTCTTCCTTGTCCAACGTCAACTCTTTTAGCATGTCATACCTAATGAGTGCTCCCAATTATAAAAGGTGTCCAAGATAATATATTTATATGTGAACCCCTCTTTCCTTATCACTTCCTATTAATTGCACCAATGACCAAAACTACGTTCATCAACTCTCAACAATTTTTATGCCTCATACTTTCTATGTGTGAAGTTATCACTATCCATAAGATCATATGAACTTTTTATTCTTTCTACTTTCTCAAGATCATAGAAACATAGCAAAGCCCTTGACTCAACACTGATCTTTATTATAGATAGCTCACGGACTCGATTACAAAAAGTTATCACAAAGCAAAACTCAAACTACTTGATATCAAAACTTCAATCTACTAGATCAAGATACTACTAAAAGGATCGAACTAAATAAAGCGGTAAAGATAGGAGTGTGATGGTGATACGATACCGGGGCACCTCCCCCAAGCTTGGCAGTTGCCAAGGGGAGTGCCCATACCCATGTGATTATGTCTTCGGAGGTGATGATGGTGGAGTTGTTGCATTTTTCTTCTCAAGCTTGTGTCTAAGGCTAAAATTTTCCTCCCTCAGATCCTCATTCTCGAGCTCAAGTTTCATTATCTTTTTGCATAATGCCGCCTTGTTGTCCTGCAAAAAACGCGGTGGGATAGATTGGACCTTAGGGAGGCTTGACTTCTTGAACTCCACATGCATATCACCAGGTTGAGGTAGTGGATCGTCCTTTTCATTGGAGCTTGTCTCCTCCTTCCCCTTTGGATCATAGTCTTCTTCTTCCTCCATGGTCCAGCCATAATGTTCCACATCCCCATATGCTTTTGTGTTTGCGATATAATCAGCCATGTAGCTCTCTCCCTCTGAATCTTGGGACGACATCTTACTCCAAATCTGCTGCAGGAACAACTCAAAACAAAAGCAGAGGATATTTGCGTGATACGGTGGTCAAAACCTTCGGGAGTATATATAATGAATTTTTACCGACCAAAATACGTAACGTGCAAGAAAATGGAGTCCGGGAGGCACACGAGGTGCCCACGAGACAGGGGGCGCGCCCAGTAGGGGTGGGGGCTCCACTCTCGTGGGAGCCTCGTGTCCCTTTCGGACTACTTCTTTCTTCCTAAAATTCTTAAATATTCCAAAAAAACTGATAAAATTGCCATTAGAGTTGTTTTGGAGTCGGTTTACTTACTGTACCACATACCTATACCTTTTGGGAGTCTAGAACATTCTGGAAAGTGTCCCTTATGTATTCCTCAGGGGTTACGGTTTCAATAATAGTAGTTTCAACATTGATAGGATTACCTGAAATATAATGTTTAATTCTTTGATCGTTTACCACCCTTGGACTCGTGCCTTCAAAGCTGTTGATTTTTATGGCACCAGAATGATAGACCTCCTCAATAACGTAAGGACCTTCCCATTTTGAGAGAAGTTTTCTGGCAAAAAATCTTAAACGAGAGTTGAATAATAATACATAGTCTCCTACGTTAAACTCACGCTTTTGTATCCTTTTATCATGCCAGTGTTTGACTTTCTCGTTGAATAGCTTGGCATTCTCATACGCCTGGGTTCTCCATTCATGAAGTGAGCTAATATCAAATAACCTCTTCTCACCAGCCAGTTTGAAGTCATAGTTGAGCTCCTTAATAGCCCAATATGCCTTATGTTCAAGTTCAAGAGGTAAATGACATGCTTTTCCATAAACCATCTTATATGGAGATATACCCATAGGATTTTTTATGCAGTTCTATAGGCCCATAATGCATCATCAAGTTTTTTGACCAATTCTTTCTAGATCTATTCACAGTCTTTTGCAAAATTAATTTGAGCTCTCTATTGCTCAACTCTACTTGACCACTAGACTATGGATGGTAAGGAGATGCAGTTCTATGATTGACATCATACTTAGCAAGCATCTTACGGAAAGCACCATGAATAAAATGTGAACCACCATCAGTCATAAGATATCTAGGGACTCCAAACCTCAGAAAAATAACTTCTTTAAGCATTTTAATAGAAGTGTTATGATCAGCACTACTAGTTGGAATAGATTATACCCACTTTGTAACGTAATCAACAGCAACTAAAATATGTGTATAACCATTAGAGGCAGGAAAAGGTCCCATTTAATCAAAGCCCCAAACATCAAACGTTTCAATAACAAGAGAATAATTCATAGGCATTTCTTGACGTCTACTAATGTTACCTATTCTTTGACATTCATCACAAGATAAGACAAACTTACGAGTATCTTTGAAGAGAGTAGGCCAATAAAAACCAGATTGTAGTACCTTGTGTGTAGTTCTATCTCCAGCGTGGTGTCCTCCATAGGATTCAGAGTGACACTTGCATACGATCTGTTCCTGTTCATGCTCAGGCACACAACGTCTAGTAACACCATCTACTTCTTCTTTATAAAGGTGTGGATCATCCCAGAAGTAATGTCTTAAATCATAAAAGAACTCTTTCTTTTGCTGGTATGTGAAACTAGGCAGTATAAATTTAGCAACAATGTAATTAGCATAATCAGCATACCAAGGAGCAGTACGAGAAGCATTAACCACCGCTAATTGTTCATCAGGAAAGCTATCATTAATAGGCAGTGGGTCATCAAGAACATTCTCTAACCTAGACAAGTTATCTGCAATGGGGTTCTCAACTCCCTTTCTATCAATAATATGCAAGTCAAATTCTTGGAGCAAGAGAACCCATCTAATGAGTCTAGGCTTAGCATATTTCTTTTCCATAAGATATTTAACAGCAGCATGATCAATGTGAATAGTAACTTTGGAATCAACAATATAAGGTCTAAACTTATCACATGCAAACACAACTGGTAAAAACTCTTTTTCAGTAGTAGCATAATTTCTCTGGGAAGTATCAAGAGTCTTACTAGCATACTGGATAACATTCAATTTCTTATCGACTCTTTGCCCTAGAACACCACCTACACAAAAATCACTAGCATCCCACATAATTTCAAAAGGTAAATTCCAATCAGGTGGCTGAACAATAAGTGCAGTGATCAAAGCTTTCTTAAGTGTTTCAAATGCTTCTACACAATCATCATCAAAGACAAAAGGAATATCTTTTTGCAATAAATTAGTCATAGGCCTAGAGATTTTAGAAAAGTCCTTAATGAACCTCCTATAAAAACTGGCGTGACCGAGGAAACTTCTTATACCTTTTATGTCCTTGGGGCATGGCATCTTTTCAATAGCATCAACTTTGGCTTTATCAACTTCAATACCTCTCTCGGAGATCTTATGCCTTAAGACAATACCTTCATTAACCATAAAATGACACTTTTCCCAATTCAGGATGAGACTAGTGTCTTCGCATCTCTGCAAAACTCGATCAAGGTTGCTCAAACAATCATCAAAAGAGGATCCATAAACTGAGAAATCATCCATGAATACCTCACAAATCTTTTCACAAAAATCAGAGAATATAGCCATCATGCATCTTTGAAAGGTAGCAGGTGCATTACATAGACCAAAAGGCATGCGTCTATAAGCAAAAGTACAAAAAGGGCAAGTAAAAGTAGTTTTAGATTGATCCTTCACTGACACAGGTATCTGAGAGAAACCAGAATAACCATCTAGAAAGCAGAAATGTGTGTGTTTGGATAGTCTTTCTAGCATTTGATCAATAAAAGGTAAAGGGTAATGATCTTTCTTAGTAGCTTTATTTAACTTACGGAAATCAATTACCATCCTATAACCTGTAATAATTCTTTGCGGAATCAATTCATCTTTATAATTAGGAACAACGGTAATACCTCCCTTTTTAGGAACACAATGGACAGGGCTTACCCATTCACTATCAGCAACTGGATAAATAATACCTGCCTCAAGGATCTTTAGTATCTCCTTTCTTACCACTTCCTTCATATTGGGATTTAATCGTCTTTGAGGATCTCTAACTGGTTTAGCATCTTTCTCCACTATAATTTTGTGTTGGCATAATGTGGGACTAATGCCCTTAAGATCATCCAGAGTATATCCAATAGCTACTCGGTGCTTCTTCAGAGTTCTCAATAATCTTTCTTCTTCTTTCTCTGAAAGGTTAGCACTAATAATAACAGGATATATTTCTTTTTCATCAAGATAAGCATACTTAAGATTATCAGGTAATGGTTTGAGTTCAAACACGGGATCACCCTTGGGTGGAGGGGGATCCCCAAGAATTTCAACGGGAAGGCTATGTTTCAGCATAGGTTCCTGTTTAAGGAACACTTCATCTATTTCCTCTCTTTCCTTCATAAACATATCGTTTTCATGGCCTAGCAAATATTGTTCTAACGGATCAGTTGGAGGAACAACAATGGAAGCAAGACCAATAAATCATCCTTACTAGGTGGTTCCCTATCACGAGGTTGTCTACTAACTTGGCAAAATTAAACTCATGAGACATACCATCTATGCCAACAGTGACAATATTCTTTTCATAATTAATCTTAGCTACTAGCTGTATTCAAGAAGGGTCTACCAAAAATAATGGGACAAAAATCATCTTGTGGGGAACCAAGAACAAGAAAATCAGCAGTGTATTTAACCTTCCCACACAAAACTTCAACATATCTAATAATCCCAAAGGGTTTAATGGTATCCCTATTAGCAAGCTTAATAGTAACATCAATGTCTTCTAATTCAATGGGTGCAATGCCATGCATAATTTCTTGATATAAGGAATAAGGTATTGCACTCGCACTAGCACCCATATCACATAGATAACAATGATCTCCTATTTTAACAGAAATAACAGGCATGCCTATGATAGGTCTACATGTCTTAGTATCTGGCCTAGCAATATTAGCAGTCTCACCATAGAAATAAATAACATGCCCATCTAAATCCTCATCCAAGAGATCTTTAACCATAGCAATACTAGGTTCAACATTAATTTGCTCAGGAGGTGTATAAGTCCTAGTATTACTCTTACGAACAACAGTCGAAGCTTTAGCATGATCCTTTATCCTAACAGGAAAAGGAGGTTTTTCAACATAAGCAGTAGGAACAATAAGATCACTATAGGTAATAGTCTTTTCTTTGACTGTAATAGGTGCAACTACTTTCACTTCAACAGGACGATTATATTTAAACCACTTCTCTTTAGGGAGATCAACGTGAGTAGCAAAAGATTCACAGAAAGTAGCTACTATCTCAGAGTCAAGTCCATACTTAGCGCTAAATCCACGAAAAGCATCGGTATTCATAAAAGATTTAACACAATGGAACTTAGGTGTCATACCTGACTCCTTACCATCGTTGGAACCCCAATCTTCGGAGTTGCGTTTAATTCTTTTAAATAAGTCCCATTTAAAATCAATAGTCTTCAGCATATAAGAACCAACATAGGAAGTATCGAGCAGGTTGCGATTATCAAGAGAAAGCCGAGCATAAAAGTTCTGAATAATCATTTCCCGAGAGAGCTCATGATTCGGGCATGAATATAACATTGACTTAAGCCTCCCCAAGCTTGAGCGATGCTTTCTCCTTCACGAGGCCAGAAATTATATACGTAATTACTATCACGATGAACAAGATGCATAGGATAGACCTTCTGGTGAAATTCCAACTTCAATCGCTTATAATTCCAAGATCTCATATCATCACATAGCCTATACTATGGCAATGCATCTCCCTCCAAAGATAAAGGGAAGACCTTCCTTTTGACAACATCATCGAGAATACATGCAAGCTTAAATAATCCACAAACTTCATCCACAAAGATAAGGTGTAAATCGGGATGCAGTGTTCCGTCTCTTGCAAATGGATTAGCTAGCAGTTTCTCTATCATACCCGAAGGAATCTCAAAGTAAATATTTTCATAAAGTTCAGTAGGTTGAGGAGAAACTCTTTGCTCTTCTGGTTGGTGTGAAGATACCCCGAACAAGCCCCTCAAAGGAATAGTTTCCATAGTGACAAGTAACAAAAAATTTCAGCACACTATATAAATATTTCCTTACCAAGTTCCACTCACCAAAAGAGCTACACTCCCCGGCAATGGTGCCAGAAAAGAGTCTTGATGACCCATAAGTGTAGGGGATCAATCGTAGTCCTTTCAATAAGTAAGAGTGTCGAACCCAACGAGGAGCAGAAGGAAATTATAAGCGGTTTTTAGTAAGGTTTTCTCTGCAAGCACTGAAATTGTAGGTGATAGATAGTTTTGTGATAAGATAAATAGTTATGAGTAATAAGTAAATAAAATAAGTAAAGTGCAGCAAGGTGGCCCAATCCTTTATGTAGCAAAGGATAAGCCTGGACAATTTCTAATAATGAGAAAGGAGCTCCCGAGGACACATGGGAATTATCGTCAAGCTAGTTTTCATCACGTTCATATGATTCGCGTTCGGTACTTTGATAATTTGATATGTGGGTGGACCGGTACTTGTGTACTTACCTTACTTGGACAAGCCTCCCACTTATGATTAACCCCTATTGCAAGCATCCGCAACTACAAAAGAAGTATTAAGGTAAACCTAACCATAGTATTAAACATATGGATCCATATCAGCCCCTAACGAAGCAACGCATAAACTAGGGTTTAAGCTTCTGTCACTCTAGCAACCCATCGTCTACTTATTACTTCCCCATGCCTTCCTCTAGGCCCAAATAATGGTGAAGTGTCATGTAGTCGACGTTCACATAACACCACTAGAGGAAAAGACAACATACATCTCATCAAAATATCGAATGAATACCAAATTCACATGACTACTAATAGCAAGACTTCACCCATGTCCTCGGGAACAAACGTAACTACTCACAAAGCATATTCATTTTCATAATTAGAGGGGTAATAATATGCATAAAGGATCTGAACATATGATCTTCCTCCAAGTAAACCAATTATCATCAACTACAAAGAGTAATCAACACTACTAGCAACCCACAGGTACCAATTTGTGGTTTTGATACAAGATTGGATACAAGAGATGAACTACGGTTTTGAGAGGAGATGGTGCTGGTGAAGATGTTGATGGAGAATAACCCCCTCTTGATGAGAGGATCGTTGGTGATGACGTTGGTGATGATTTCCCCTTCCCGGAGGGAAGTGTCCCCGGTAGAACAGCTCCGCCAGAGCCCTAGATTGGTTCTGCCAAGGTTCCGCCTCGTGGCGGCAGAGTTTCGTCCCGTAAGCTTGCCCACGATTTTTTCCAGGGTAAAAGCTCTGATATAGCAGAAGATGGACATCGGAGGCCCACCAGGGGGCCTAGGAGATAGGGGCGCGCCCTATAGGGGGGCGCCCTCCTATCTCCTCGACAGGGTGTGGGCCCCCTGGTGTATTTCTTTCGCTCAATAATTCTTATTAAATCCAAAAAGATGTTTCGTGGAGTTTCAGGACTTTTGGAGTTGTGCAGAATAGGTTTCCAATGTTTGCTCCTTTTCCACCTGAATTCCACCGCCAGCATTCCCCTCTTCATGATAAACCTTGTAAAATAAGAGAGAATAGCCATAAGTATCGAGATATAATGTGTAATAACAACCCATAATGCAATAAATATTGATATAAAAGCATGATGCAAAATGGACGTATTAGTACACACCGTAGCTAGTTCAAGAACACAAGAACATTCAGATATACACCAAAGCAGGACTAGGGTATTACGCGATCCTCCTGGCCCACCTGGGTAAAGGATCCTCGTGCTAGCTCTTAGACCTGCTCTTTCCACAACCTCGCGTCCGTCAACCGTAGTAGGGATTCCATTGATCCCATAGGTGTCGTTTCCACCGACAAAGTTTTACAACCAAAGTGATATTCCATGGGTGAAGTTGGTCTGGAACACATATTGTCCCAACATGATCCCACATGCTGCCGCTCCCTGTGGATCATTCTGGTGGTGAGATCTTATTCAACTCATGCCAATCTATCGAGGGGTTACGAAAGTACAGATCAACAAAGGTACAACGACGCTCTTCTTGAAGGATGAATGGAACATCTCCATCTACGCTGAGTCGTTCCCGCGAGCCTTATCCTACACTACAAACGAAGATGCCTTCGTCAAGGACTTGCTAGCCATCTCTCATGTGCGGGAGGCCTTTCATCTACCGCTCTCCACCCAATCCCACGAGGAGCTGAAACAACTATAGATTGAGACCCGTGCCACAACATTCAATGATGCCCATTATGTGTGCTCGTGCACCTGGGGGCTATTGTCTTCAAAACCATTGCTTATTACAAATTCTATTTCAGAGAGATTGTTGCCCACGATGCTTTCAACTGGTTGTGGAAGTCCAAAAGTATTCCCAAGATCAAGGTATTTGGGTGGTTCCTCTTGTCTGATCGCTTGAACACCAGGAATATGCTCAAGAGAAGGCGCTACAATATTGGTAATAACCTAGATTGCCTCGTTTGTGGGAAACACATGGAAGAAATGGTGGAACACTTGTTCTTTCGATGCCATTTCAGCGCATCTTGTTGGGCCATACAGTGTCCGCCTGCTGGAGACAGTCTAGACATGATTGCACATTTACACGGAGAGACCAGCAAAAAATGATCATGGATATATTCCTTGTGTCCGCTTGGATTCTTTGGAAGGAAAGGAGCAAACCTCTTCAGGAAAGTGCAACCCTTGATTCTTTCTTGGAAGAATAGGTTTATCTCTGATTTTTCCAACATATGCTTTAGAGTGCCCCTCATAGAAGGCAGATCATCACTACCATTGTTAGATCCATTGTGTAGATCCACTTAGGCTTTGTAACCACCCGCCCTTCTTTGTACAGATGTAACACTTTAGGAGCACTTTAATACAAAGTGCAGTAGGAATCTTTCCTACTGTCCTAACGTTAAAAATATAGTAGAAAAATCTAATGCAAGCAAAAAGAGAGAAAGAATGGGTGATATAGGAATGATCAAGGGGGTTTTGCTTGTCTAGAAGCTCTACTGAAAGGGGGCTGGTCGTCAGGATCGTAGTCATACTCGGGAGCAGCATCGGTCTCGGGGTCTACTGGAGAGAAGATGGGGAAGAAACAATAAATACAAGCAAACAAATGTATCACAATGCATGACATCGCAATATGATGTGTTAGGGGTGACCTAATGCACTGCTACGCGTTACAGACGGAGCAGGAAAATATCTGGGAATATATTCCCATCTTTAGGTAGTTATTGGAGAGACGATCCAAAGCGGAAGGTTCCATGTTTGTAGTGTTGGAGGCATGTGGCAAGTGTGCCGAGGGCATAAATGGTTTCTTCTTATTTCTCGAATAATTTTTCATATATAAATTATTTTGATCCAAGTTACGGATTATTTTATATGATTTTTGAAAGTTTATATGATTTTATGAAATTGTTATCAATTATATAATTAAAGTAGAAGTCACATTATTTGCACCGTTAGATCAGAATAATAATGGCTAAGATTTAAAGTTGTTACGTAACATGTTAATAATGTATATACCGTCGCATTGAAGCGTCACGTGTATATATGTGCATGTACAACACAACTCTATATGAAATCATAAACAAAACCGTGCAGCAGCCAGAATTAACCAATAAAAAAGTTGGATGCAAATATATTTATCACGTGCCTACATAGAAGGAGCATAAAACTATATGTTTGCATGCACGTAAAGAAAATCCACAAAGGGAGACACACTGTTTCAATCGGACATGGTGACGGGCCAACCGACCAAGCGGCCGGTAACTACGCTGATCTCCACTACTAGTAAAAAAGCAAACTTAAGTTACCCTATAGCCACACCAACAAATGTACACGGGATTACCAGAAACGTCAGATCAACCCACCTAAATCACATCTAACAATCCAAATTACATCAAGGGGTCTGCCTTATAAACCAACGCGCCAGATTGAATGTTCTGCCGGCAGACTACTCACGTCCTGCCCTATGGCCAAACCTCGATCACCTCCACCGAATCTCCGCTAATTGCGCCACTGCCACACCGATAATTCCTCTCTCTCCCTCCCGGTTTCCCCTCTGGTCTCTCTCTCTTCCCCGAACGCGCAACAGCGCTAGGGATTCGCCCTCCCACCAAATCGTGATTCAGATCATGGTGGGCGGCGTAGGAACTGTCGAATCCCGCCACCCCCAGAATCCTTCTTCCTCTCCTTCCCTTCTCTATACCCAACACGGCGACTGGCGGGGCAACGGAAAAGGGTGGGCGACGCCGTGACGAGATGAGGGCATGAGGCGGAGAAACCGAGCGGACGAGCAGCACCTACAGGTACATCCATACAGGTGATCGATTAATGGACCGATAGTTTTTTTTTAACAGGCGCACGTGCATGGAAGAGGGATCGATTAATCGATTGAACCGATAGCTGCTAGGCAGGCGTCGATGCACGGTGTGCTGGCCGGTGTCCAGATTCAGATCTTATGGGTGCCCAACCCAAAAATCTGGACTATGTATAAGCACGAAATTTACCAGGTGCGTCCGCCCCTGTGTCTACTAAGTACAGACGGTGTACTGTTCTATCCTAGCTTATTCTGTTTTTTTTTCCAACAATTTTTTGTTGTATATTCTTTGTTAGTAAATGCCCCAATCTTTATCATCTAGGGCTAGGCACCATGTATTTGGTACTACGGTGAGTTCATGTGAAATCTTCCGAAATTTTGTTATCTCGATTTCTTAAAAAAGCATAAGAGAGTTGTCTGGTTAATTTATGAAGAACCGGGCTAAAACCGTTACAACACGCCCAGCAAGAAGGGCACCCAGGCAGACCTGGCACCCACAAGACCAACACACACCTCCCAGGCCAGAACACTGTCGAGGTAGCCCGCAATGTCATTGTCATCACCTTTCTCCGAGCAAGAGACTCCGACTTTAGCGCAGCTTTTACTGGGGTCCCTTTCTATATCAATTATATGGTTCCTAGCTCATTGCATGATTAGGATTTAACACTCAGGCTACGTTTGGCAGTAGGGTATTTTTAAAGTTTTACCGGGGTACCTTTCTCTATCAATTATATGGTTCTTAGCTCATTGCATGATTAGGATTTAACACTCAGGCTACCTTTGGCAGCAGGGTATTTTTAAAGTTTTCAGACAATACTATGGTTTTTTCAGAAACCTGTAGTATTAAATACTTTGATGCGTTTGATGTCAACAAAAACTAAAGTTTTATAACCCGTAGTATCCCAGAAACCGTGGTCTTTTTGCAATTTCGGAAAATGAGGTTCCGACCTCTTTTTTCTAAACGGAGCCGAGAGAAATCTTCGTAAGGGCGCAATTGATGCCAAGATTAGATGCAATCGCCTTCCTATTTTCATCTGTCTATTAGATGGTAAGCTGACTGTGTCCTATCTCCTAATTATTAGGTGTTTCGGTAACTATTTAGAGCTTCCTGTATGTCCAGATAAGAAGATTATATGCTACGGTTTAGAGGTTAATCTACGTCCATATAAGATGATTAAATGTAGCCATAGATTGCATCGCATGCCATCGCCTTAGTATAAACGAATTGTGTCCTACCTCCTACTTCCTGAATTCCAAATTATAAGATGTTTGGGTAGGCTGAAATAGCCTAACAAAACATCTTATAATTAGAGACGGAGGTAGTAATTATTAGGCATTCCAGTAGCCGTTTAGAGGTCTCTCAAGTCCTTCCATCGTTATTACCTGCGAATCATCCCTTATCTGTAGCCATGAGTGAATGAAGCTTACCGCCAGGAAAAAGGATATGTGATCTTCTCCGCCGTGCTGCATGGCGGCTGCATGTAGACGGCGGCTGTTAGC
This sequence comes from Aegilops speltoides, assembly GCA_021437245.1. Classification (NCBI taxonomy): domain Eukaryota; kingdom Viridiplantae; phylum Streptophyta; class Magnoliopsida; order Poales; family Poaceae; genus Aegilops; species Aegilops speltoides. The sequence goes on from CM038147.1 coordinate 448,067,770, forward strand.
ACATCTAATCGGTCAAAACTTGGTAAAACATCACTAGCGAAAAATCTCTGTACTTTCTGAGAAATCGAGGAAAACTACGGTATTAAGAAACTGTAGTATTGCTTTGCCCATGCGTCGGAATACTTTGGTTTTGAATTATCACTCTTTTCTAAAAACTCTGCTGCCAAACTTTGTGTTTTGAATGCGTTTTGATTTTCGGTTTGAGATTTTTTTGCCCCAGGGTGAGATGGCCGAATTTTGGCCATTTTAAAAAATTTCGGCCAAATGGTAACCAAATTTGACCAATTTCGGTCCAAAGATAGATTTCGCCCTAGGTCGAGACGGCCGAAATCCCTTTTTTCGGCCGAAAATCAAAACACATGCCAAACTAAGCCTCAGTGTTTAAAGAGGAAAATTAATGAATGAACAGACTGCTCTTCTCCAGTTCGATGGGAGCAGAGTAGGCAATCATGGAGGTGACAGACGCAATGACTTCGCACGATGGATGGTTGGCCCCAAGTTTCTACAACTGAGTTCGAGTTTTCTGTGTGTGGGTAATAAGTACAGTACTTGTACTGTTTTATCCTTGTACTGTTCTATTCACCCATTGTTTGTTGTATACCCAATCTTTATTAACTAGGCAGCATGTATTTCGTACACAACCATCTGATATGAAGTCTGTCCAATATTTTGTTATCTAGGTAGTCAAAACAACTTCAGTCCGCTTAATAAAATTCTTCTGTTTTTGTTTCTGCAATGACGAAAAAACAGTTGTGCCAATGGAGAACTTGGATCAATTGATAATATACCAATCTTGGGCACTAGACATCAATTTCATATCAATGTTTGCTACTGACATATGGTAGTTGTGATAGTTAATGTTTGTTGCTCCATGTTGTTTTTTCTTCTGACAAATCAAGAGTAATCTATCATATCATTCACCATCTTGTGAATTCATTTTTTCACAAAAGCTATTTTCTGTCTTTCAGTACCGGTTAATCTTCTTTTTATCCATTTATGTATTTCTAATACCAAGGAAGAGGTTTTCTACAAAAGCTATTTTCTGTCTTTCAGTGCCCAAATTTGAAGAATGTACATGCATTTGGATGTCAAGATATGTTGATTGTTGCAACAAGAAACCATTTACTACTTTGCTGTTACATTTCTCACTCCCAAGTTTTTTTATTATTTCAGCTCGAGCTTCCTTCTGTAACTCCTACATTGGTGTTTAAAGACTTGACGGTAAACCGAGTGGTAGTCTTACTATCTTAATACTCAACTGCCTACTATGAGAACTGTATTTCTGTTTTTATGAGAACTATGGAGCTATGGTCTAAAACTCCTATGGAGTTATGATCTAAAAAAGAACTATGGAGTTGTGTGCAAAGAAAGAGAAGGACATAATGTTTCTCAATTTTCCCTTTGTATCAGTATATGTTTCACATTATATCATAGGCACAATTAGTTGAGCTCTCAAGCAGTACTTTTCCAGTATGACTACACTTACAATGCCTTGTGAGAATTTTGTAGAAGGAAATATTTCGCCCATGAGAACCTGACACTAACTAGCCACGGTGTCTGCAGTTTATCATGGTAGGGTGAAACCCTGTTTTTTCTTTCCTATGTAGATATAGTTATGTTTTCGTACGGTATAATACATATCTTTTCTGAAATTTAAAATACATATCATTTACAAAAATAAATACCAAGAAACTAGATGGAAATTAATTGTGAAATAGCACTACTAATTTCTTGGTGTAATCTAAAGAAGAATAACAGAACAATTGCTTTTTGATGAAGCAATTCGGCAATAGCAGTGCCAAGGTTTAGTTCAGCAAGGAGACCAAGTGCCCCTACATTGTCCATTCCTACAACACCCCGGCCTGTCAAACGAGAAGACTTGATGCACCCAACTACGACTATGGCCCACTCAACAACCAAGCCAAACAACACACAAAACAAGCCAAGAACATGCAGATGAAGTAAGCACTAAGTTGGTGACACATGTTTTGTCTATATATGTACCCATGACTATGTTTTCAAAATTGGTTGAGAACACTCACACCCCCTCAGTTCTAGAAACTTAGCGATTTAGTATTCCATTTATGCCAGTATTCGATATACTTATCAAAGTTTTAAGAGAGCAATCTTAAAAATCATCCTATTTTGTGTGAGAACTTCTTAAATATATTGGGCAAATAATATATTTGGTTTTACTTTGGCTGTATTGCAACACTTCAGTTTCTGCCTCTTATGTTTGATTTAATGTATACATCATATACCAGCTAAGACATGCCTTGTATGCATGATTACTCATTATGCTCATGTTCGTCTGATGCATCTCTTTGAACCATGCATGTGCATCATTTTTCTGTTTACACCAGGTGTGCTTTAAAATGCATATTGTGGTACATCAATTTTTTTTCATGGTTATGCCTTATTGATATTTCTATAATACAAATTTGAAATTTATACCCACATAAATTTTATGCATATTGGTGGAGACGTGCGTTGCACGTGCACGCTTACTAGTGTATATAAAAAAGGCTGGACACTTAGAAAATAGAAGTTGGACAAGCGTTGGTACAAACCCAATCCAATAAACATAATAGATTAATCGTATTCTAGCCGGACACTAATTGATAAGAGATTTCACGCTGATGACCAGGAAGACAAAAAATAGTCCGAAATCGTGTACTCTATTACACTGGACCGGTACAGATTCCAAAGACACCATCCAGCCTATAAAAAATACCATGCAGATTCAAATTGAAAAGCGAGCATGCTGGCATCTACTACTAAATACTAGATATTAACTCAATGTGACCCTAAAATTTTTTAACTCAACACATGCATGCGTATTAAGGATCAATGGAAGCCAATTGATAGATTAGCAGTTTCATTTCATTTTAAGCTTGGAGACGAAAATCAGAATTATATTTATTGGCACATAAAGCTGATCAGTGCACATCTGTAGAATTTAATAGAGAAATATATACACTCTTGAGCTTTATTTGACGTTTATTTTGACTATCTATATGACCATAAATATATGAAATGTATATACTACAAAATACACAGGGTACGCTATTCGTCACCAACATATATTTATGGGTTATGAATATAATTTTAGATCTATGACATATATAGTACATGCTACTATTGATCCATGTATTTCTATACATATTTTTTTTTAAATTATAATATTCAATATTAAATTACACATATATGTGGTGCACAGCTACATGCACACATGAAATTTCTTGCAAAATTCTAAAATTTATATATCATTACTGTTTTTACTTTTGAAAATTCTTGGCCCGTCTATACAAGTATATAGGCCCGTCTATACAAGTATATAGACGGTCTCCAACTTTGTCTCTTTCAGTTATTTTAAATTTTCTAAAACATTAAATATGATTATATGATTAAACCTATAACATTTTTTACATGAAAACTATCATAAGCGCTAACCAAAGTTATTGCCTCTAGGCTCTAGTGGAATTAATTTAACATAACGTGAACTCAGCATAGGCGCTAAACAAAGATAGTATTGCCTCAGATGGAATTTTTACGTTCTTTTTCTTCTCTATGGGCTGGACCATATTGTGCACCAAGCAAAAGTTGAAGTCTGGACACAAAATGCATATGTGTTTTTTTAAGCTCCACTACAAAACGTATCCGTGCATGCTAATTACTATTTATGATGTTATGCTGACATAAAAAAGGCAACAAGTATCATTTTTCCCTCATTAGCTACATGCATAGAGGTTTATTTGGCACACAATTTAGCGTTAGGAACATGTATTGGAAGGAGAGAGAAGAAAAACAAGGTTGCGCAATAAAAAATAATAGGTGAAGATATTTGAATTATTAGTAACATTATAAAAGCATCACTATGTAGATCTGTTTTTCGATGCAAAACTTCTTAGAACACTCTTCGTCAAAAGTTTATGTAGGAAATTGTACGCTTTTACATGGTGAATCATGAATCCTAGGTGCAACTAATGGCATGTTGTAACGTACAGAGGCTCTTACTAAGAACCTGATATACTTGACTGGTGGTTTCCATCATAATCCACTCATGATTTCATTAGATGGACATTTAACTACAATATTAATTCATATTCAAAATAATATAGCTGCAAGCTAAATGAAACAATAGTCAACCATGCCTGAAATTGATAGCAAATAACAAATGATATGAACACGTAGAAAATGTAAATCTAGCCGCGCAAATGCGCGGGACACACCGCTAGTTAATTCAAATTGAAAGAGTAAAATGTTGTGGGTATACAAAAGTGTACCCAGGTGTTTGCATGTGAGGCTGACAGTGGGCCAGGTCAACTCCTGACTCAACAGTCAACAGTTGACTGGTTAAACGTGAATACTGTTGTGGGACCCATATGTCATTGTCTTATATAGTTTTAATTTAATTTAACATCTTAATTTATCAGCGGGTCCCACATGTTAGTGCCTCCATTTTAATAAACATTTATTTAGCTCGGGGGGTCCACCAGTCAGTGGGGTTAGCACTAACTACCCAGCCCTTAATCAGGTTAGGCAGAGCCCACTTGCAGTGGCTCAAGCCAGCCCCCGCCTATGCACGCTCGCACACATGGGGGGCTCTGCCATGGCCAGGCGAGCGTGGGGGAGCGGCGAGTAGCGGTGGGCGCAGGCGGATGTGGTGGGGCACGCGCGAGGACGATACTGGTCGCTGTCGGGGCGGCCAAGCAAGGCAGATGCTCGACCAGGGCAAACGTGGGCGACAACAACGAGCAAGCGGCGATGGGCAGCGGTAGCAGCGCGGCCAGGGCGCGGCGGGCAAGCACAATGCGTGGCGAGCAGCGCAACAACAACAATGGGCGAGCGCAACGGCCATCTCTTGTGGCGGCGACAACAATGGCAGCAATAATGGCGGGGCGGCGGCAACAATGGCGTGGGGCGCGATACGCAGGCTAGCACATGCAGGGTTGGCGGGGCGGGGCCGAGGGGGTGCATGGCCAGCGGCTAGAGGGGCGCGCAGACGATTGAGGCGGGCAGAGGCGGGCGCTCGTCGGCAGCGGCTGCAGCTAAAAGCAGTAGCACAACAAAGCAGCAACGCGCAGGAGAAGAGCGGCGGCAGCTGATACGTCTTCGTCGTACCTATAATTTTTTATTGTTCCATGCCAATATTATTCAACTTTCATATACTTTTGGCAACTTTTTATACTACTTTTTAGACTAACATATTGATTCAGTGCCCAATGTCAGTTCCTGTTTGTTGCATGTTTTATGTTTCGCAGAAAACTCATATCAAACGAAGTCCAAACGGGATAAAAACGGACAGAGAATATTTTTGGAATATTTATGATTTTTAGGAAGAGAAATCAACGCGAGACGGTGCTCGAGGGGGCCACGAGGCAGGGGGGCACGCCCTTGAACCTCGTGTGCACCCCGTAAGGCGGTTGATGCTCTTCTTTTGCCGCAAGAAAGCTAATTTTCGGAGAAAAATCTTGGCGAAGGTTTCAATCCGATCGGAGTTACGGATCGCCGGATATATAAGAAACGATGAAAGGGCAGAATCTGGGAACGCAGAAACAGAGAGAGACAGAGAGACAGATCCAATCTCGGAGGGGCTCTCGCCCCTCCCACGCCATGGAGACCATGGACCAGAGGGGAAACCCTTCTCCCATTTAGGGAGAAGGTCAAGGAAGAAGAAGAAGAAGAAGAAGAAGGGGGCTCTCCCCCCTCGCTTCTGGTGGCGCCAGAACGCCGCCGGGGGCCATCATCATCACCGCAATCTACACCAACACCGCTGTCATCTTCACCAACATCTCCATCACCTTCCCCCATCTATATTCAGCGGTCCACTCTCCCGCAACCCGATGTACCCTCTACTTGAACATGGTGCTTTATACTTCATATTATTATGCAATGATGTGTTGCCATCTTATGATGTCTGAGTATATTTTCGTTGTCCTATCGGTAATTGGTGAATTGCTATGATTGGTTTAATTTGCCTGTGGTTATGTTGCTGTCCTATGGTGTTCTCCGTGTCGCGCAAGCGTGAGGGATTCCCGCTGTAGGGTGTTGCAATATGTTCATGATTCGCTTATAGTGGGTTGCTTGAGTGACAGAAGCATAAACCCGAGTAAGGGGATTGTGGCGTATGGGATAAAGGGGACTTGATGCTTTAATGCTATGGTTGGGTTTTACCTTAATGATCTTTAGTAGTTGCGGATGCTATCTAGAGTTCCAATCATAAGTGCATATGATCCAAGAAGAGAAAGTATGTTAGCTTATGCCTCTCCCACATAAAACTTGCTATCGGTCTAGTAAAGTAGTCAATTGTTTAGGGACAATTCCGCAACTCCTACCATCACTTTTCCACACTCGCTATACTAACTTTATTGCTTCTTTATCTAAACAGACCCTAGTTTATATTTACGCGCTCTTTATATTCTGGCAAACCTATCCGACAACACCTACAAAGTCCTTCTAGTTCATACTTCTTTTAGGTAAAGTGAATGTTAAGCGTGCGTAGAGTTGTATCGGTGGTTCATAGAACTTGAGGGAATATTTGTTCTACCTTTAGATCCTCGATGGTCCGACACTCTTACTTATCGAAAGAGGCTACAATTGATCCCCTATACTTGTGGGTTACCAAGAGCAGCACGACAGGGCGTGGCTACAGCGGGGCAACAGGGACGTGCACGGGCGCTAGGGCCGCAGCCAGAGGCATATGGGAGTGCGGCCGCTGCGCCGTGAGCGCGGCCAGGAGCACGAGCTCCGGCACTCTGTCACGACAGGCAGTGGCGAATTAGCTGACGAACCAAAGGGGGGAAATGGGGGAATAGAAGGGGATGCTCACTGTGAGCATGAAGGCAAGGTCGGGGAGGCCGGAGGGGATTAGAGATGAGTGAATCGACGGCAGGGGAGGGGGCGGCAACAGCCGGAGTTGAAGAAGAGGCTCGGCCCAGCTGTTGTGGTGCTCCCTGGCTCAATCTGACGCACGTAGGCGATGTAGGGGAGGCTGACGAGGCTCCCGGTGCAACCTCGGTTGGAGGGAACAACGATGGGCTCGCGGACTATAAGGCGGTGGAGACGACCACGCCCGGGATCGTGGGAGAGATTGAGATAGGTGAGGCTAGGGTTTGTCAGCGGAGAGAGAGGGTGTCGGGGCTCGCCTTATCCACCATGCAGGGCTGGCGGACGGGCGTCACGTGTCCAGTGTGCTACCATGGCATGGGGGATGAGCGCCACACCTTATTTGGTGAATAGAGGTAGGAGGAGAGTGGGAATTTGGGCTGGGCCAGCTCATGTAGCTGTTGGGCTAGAGTGCATAGTATCACTTCTACTTTTCTTTTTCTTTTTCTTTATTCTTTTTTCTATTTTCTTTATTGTTTTACATTTAGTTACTGTTTTCTATTTAGTTGGTCCACTAAATGAACTTTGCTATACATGAAACTTGGCACATAAATCATACATAATAATACTAGACGGCACAAAAAGTTTGGCGCCAAAAGGTGTTGTCTAACCATTTTCTAGAAATTGAAAAGGTCAATTTAATTGCTACTGTACCACTAAATTAATTCCGAGGGATTTTAGGAATCCAAATGAGGTTGCTTTCATCATGACAAATACTTAGAGAATATTTTCCATATTATGAACTATTTTGATTGCATGTTTGAGGATGTAAATACTTGACTTGCATTTCAAATTGGGTTTTGAATTTGATTTTGGACAAGTGGCAATTCGGCTTAGTTAAACTTGATGACATGGCACCATTAGTGTGAGGTCAGTGTAGCATGACACTAGGGGTGTTACAATATGCATGTGTGGAATGATAAATGGTTAAATAAAAAGTTCCTAGTCTTGCCTCTAGGACTAGCTCAAGTGCTGTTGGTGATCACATTTCCCGAATCTTAGGATATCGTTAAGTGTAAAGATAGTCCTAAAACAACATTGAGATTATGACGTTCGAAGAACGTTCATATTGAATCGACCCAATCTTGTATGTTATGAATTGAGTTAATATCGTTTGTAATCAATTATAATAACACGGAGTCTTAACGTGTGAATTTTCTCCTTAGACCATGAGAGTTTCATAGTCACTTCTTACCATATGGTGGGCTTTGGGGTTGCTCAAACGTCACCTAACACGGTGATCATAACAACAACTTATAGGCTCATCAAAAAGTTTGACAAGGGACTAGATGGCTCGGGAGTGGGATTTGCTCCTCCGACGATGGAGAGATATTCTTAGGGCCCTCTTGGTGTGACGACATCCATCATCGTCTGGCCAGACACATGTATCTTCATCATGGGGATATTGAAACATAATAACAAGAAAGAAGAACAAAACCGGTAACGAGAATTTCGGTATAGTGAGCATGGCAATGACCCAGGAGGATACCGATGCATCCCAACTTTGGTGAAGTATTGCGAAGCAAAGGGAATATCACATGATAAACAAAGGTTCACTTTAATATCATTCGTGTGCTCATAGGGGTTGATATGGACGTCCACGGTTCCACTGTCGGTCATTGAACGAATGGTTTCCTTCATGTCTATGAGTTACCGAACCTACGAGGTCACAAGCTTAAGGTAATCATGATTTGTTGAGTGTTAGTAGGATGGGAGTGATGAGAATATATTTGTGAAATTGTTACATTAATATACGGAGTAGTTCTGAGAGGATCCAGAAGCATTTTGGGGTCACCGGAAGGGTTTCGATGAATATCATGTAATACTAGGTATTACCTATATATATATATATATGTGTGTGTGTGTGTGTGTGTGTGTGTGTGTGTGTAAAATGTTTCTGGGGATGTTAAATTATGCTCCCTCCGTCCGATAGTAGGGGTACTATACCACTCAAACAAATCTAGCAGTATTCACCCTCAGAAGAAAAATCTAGTAGTGACGAAGAAATGTTCGGCTTAACCTCAACTTTAGTAAAAGTGGAGTGATGGTGTTAGGTTACCCTAATGACGAGCGTCAAAGGATCATCAAAATCTTAACTATTGCATTGGCTTCTTCCCCACAACTTACTTGGGGATGTCGATTAACGACTCAAATCTTCTAATTAAAGAACTTCGCCCGGTAGTGACCAAGGTCCAAAATAGGGTGGAACCTTGGCAATGTAAAGTCCTTTCCAAGTATGCTAGGACGATATTGGTCAAGTCATCCTTGTCTAGCCTGATTATATATTTGATGGGATTCTATAGCCTTCATGAATCCCTTCACCGGGAGATTGCAAAGTTCTTTTGGGTAGGAAAAGGAGGCAAGCAAAAATACCATATGGTCAAATGGTTGAAGATCTGTAAACCAAAAGACCAGAGGGTCTAGGTAGCATCTCCATTAAACGTATGAATATTGCTCTCCTTTCCAAATGGTTGTGGCAGATTTCTACTTGAGAAGGGGGTCTCTAGTTATACATCATTCACGCAAATTATTTGCGAGGCTAGCCGTTAGCTTTCACCCAATGCTCGGGGAGTTCCCAATTATGGCAATCGGTAATTAAGCTTATGTTGCTGTTACAAATTGGCACTGAGCTTAATTACCGATTTCGGTAGGATCTGGTGTGAACACACTCTTCTGGATAGATAGATGGTCTAGGCACTGAGCTTTTGCTTCGCGATTCCTAGTATTATTCGCCATTTGTATTTTACCCCTCATATCGGTATAGGTGGCCATCTTTGATCTTGGGAACATCTTGTTTAGATAGGAGAAGCTTTGGACAAAACGAGAGGGGTAAATGTAGGGATGGCAATTTTATCCATGGATATGGATACCCATGGATATCCGACCCGAATGGATAGGGTTTGGATATGCTTTTGTGACCATGGGCGGCGTCCAAAACCGACCCGATTGCTCATGGGTAGGGCATGGATATAATCTTGTACCCGTGCGTATACCCAAACCCGACCCGATAATATGCATTAATGGGCAAAATTCTGCTATCCCTACCCCCACAGTCACATGTCCAACTGCAATTTTACACATTATTATGTAAAACATGCAAAACAATTGCAGAGTCCCCACCATAACTTTTATTAGTTGACATTCCATCCCCACTAACATACTCCAGCGCCCCTTCCCTTATTTCATCTCCTCGTTAAATGGCTCGTCATTCTCATCATTTAGAAAAATACTAAATGATATTAGGTTGTTAGTGGACGTTTATTTACTATAAGTTGATGTTCACAATAAGTGGAGCCTAGCTCACACGAGGTGAAGAATGGATGAGTGTATGTTAACATTGTGTCATGTCTTATTTATATGTCTTGAGAGGAAATGGATATCCATCAGGTTTGGACATGGACACAATTTTTCACCCATGGATTTTTTTGATGGGCGGGCAAAGACTGTGTTCATGGATATGGACATGGATTTGATATTGTTCAACCCGATCCAAACCCGACCCATTGCCAACCTTAGGTCAATGGGAGGAGTTATTGGAATGTGTGGCCCTGCACACTCCTAGCCTTGTCCAGGACTCCATCTCCTGGCACCTTGAATCTAGTGGCCACTTCTCCTCTGGACCATTTTATAGAGCGAGTGCCGCTTCTCCTGGCCCGAACGAGCTAACTCTTCTTTGTGAGATTAAGCTTCGGCTTGGAATCAGGATTTGTTGTGGCAGTTAGTGCAGGGACTTATCCCGTCGAGAGTTTAGGTACGTAAGCCTAATGGGCTCGGGAATGATTGTTGTCCCCTGTGTGATGTAGATGAAGACTCAAATCACATTTTGTTCACGTGTCCCTCAGCGCAATTCCTTTGGAATTGTTTTAGGGAAGTGGTGGGAGGTAGGTGGTGCCTTACTAACTTCCCGGATTCCTAGAAGTTCAATCTCTTTGGGTAGGGGTTGGGATGCTCACCTAGACGCTATGGACTATTCGAATTAAACTTGTGATTGAGCGTGTGATTTTGCTTCGATCCACTGATGTTATTTACAAAATGTGCGGCCTCTTACAGCTCTGGAAGCTGCTCAGCACGTGGGCATGAGAGTGATACATCTCCAACGTATCTATAATTTTTGATATTATCATTCTCGGGATGTTTTACAATCATTCTATAGTCGTTTTATATCATTTTTTGGTACTAACCTATTGATATAGTGCCCAGTGCCAGTTGCTGTTTTCTGCATGTTTTTTACATCGCAGGAAATCAATATCAAATAGAGTCCAAACGCAGTGAAACTTGTTGTGGATTTTTTTGGACCAGAAGACATCCAGTGGGCCGGAGAAGCACTTGGGGGGTGCCCCGAGGGGGGCACAACCCACCAGGGCGCGCTTGGAGGCTCAGGCGCACCCAGGTGTGTTGTGCCCACCTTGGTGGCCTCCCGCACCGCCTATTTTCTCTATAAATACCCCAATATTCTATAAACCCTAGGGGAGTTGACGAAAATCAATTCCATCTGCCGGTTCGAGAAACCACAGATCCAATCTAGGCACCATCACGGAGGGGTTCATCATGCCCATTGATGCCTCTCCGATGATAGGTGAGTAGTTTTTTGTAGACCTACAGGTCCGTAGTTAGTAGCTAGATGGCTTCCTCTCTCTCTTTTGATTCTCAATACAATGGTCTCTTGGAGATCCATATGATGTAACTCTTTTTGCGGTGTGTTTGTTGGATCCGATGAACTTTGAGTTTATGATGAGATCTATCTTTTTATCCATGAAAGTTATTTGAGTCTTCTTTGAATCTCTTATCACTACAAAAAAATACACTTCCGTGATGATACGTGTTTGTCACAGTAGGTCGCGTTTTTTGTCATGCATGTACATCCATGACAAATTTATGATGTAATCAAGATAGTCATACCGTGTTGTCAGAGAAGTGTTCCATGACATTACCAAAATTATCATCACGGAAGTGTCCACTTCCATGATGATAAATCGCGCGTCACAGAAGTGCTTTCGTCAAGGGTGACCGACATGTGGCATCCATCGTAACGGAACGCCGTTAAGCTATTGGGTCGGGTTTTGGATCCGATAACCCGTTAACAGCCCCGACCAATGGGAAATTTCCACGTGTAAAATTATTATTGGCTGGACGAAACACGTGTCAGCTCGTCACTGGGTCAGATAGGCGCCTATGATATGTCGACACGTGCCACGGCCCATTTAGCTTACAAAGCCGGCCCGTTTGACTTGGTCAAAAGTTAACGGGCTGGCCCATGAAAAGCCTGTTAACGGTCTCTTCGCAAATAGCCCATTTTACGGCCCGTTAACTCACAGCCCGTTAGGCACTAAAGGAAATCGGCCCAACAACGTCATGTGGGCCGTCGAATATAACACCAGCCCATTTCACTTTTGGCCCATGTATGGCCCATGACGTCTTTCGGCCCATATGAGGCCTTCGTATCTTTCGGCCCTTTACAGGCCCATGGTGACTCTCGCCCATAATGAACAGTATTTTTCTTTGTACCCGTTAACGGCCCATGATTTACATGGGCCGTTTCCAGCCCGTGTTAGCTTTCGGCCTATTGACGGCCCGTACGTTCTTGGGCTCCTTTTTGGCCCTCGATTACTTCCGGCCCGTTACTGGCCTGTTCCCCTAATGGGCCAAATACAGCCCATGGCAAGAGTTGGCCCGTTACTGGCATGTTCCCCAAATGGGCCAAATTCGGCCCATGGCAAGAGTCGGCCCGTTACTGGCCTGTTACGCTAATGGGCCAAATTCGGCCCATGGCAAGAGTCAGCCCGTTTCTGGCCAGCCCGTCCTATATTCTGGCCCATTAACGACCCGTTATGCCTGTGACAGAATTAAGCTTTTGCAGTCCTACGACCTGTTAACGGCCCGTTACCGTGTTGGGTCGATACCAGTTACACCCGATTACGGCCCATGTAGACCCATTTATCCGACGGCCCGAGGCCCACCGATTATAGGCCCATTTATCGACGGCCCGTAGGAGACCCATGGATCCTACAACCCGTATATGGCCCATGGGTAGTTGCGGCCACTAGCAAACCAGGGAAAAAGAAGATTAGGAAATAAATAAGGCCGAAACTAACGCTAGGCTATTAAGGCAATTGCACAGATTACATCCACTCGGCATCAAAGATTGCCACCAGTGCAAATATAGGGAACACCCTACACTATACAAAAATGGCTTGCTGTTTTCTTCAGCCGGTGGCTGCACGTTAAGAATAAATTTTGTATCGCACCAAAACAAATTACAACTATATAACAAAAGGAAGGTTGGCATAAAACTTAACAGTCTAGCAGATAAATGCACCACCAGAAGTTCAGAAGCTCGGTTCATTTGACCTGACTATTACGTTTTCATGTTGTATTGTCCGATGGAGCACCATAACCATCGCCTTCATTTCCCCTAGGCTCCTGAACAACATAGCAAATTTCTGATAGTCTGGTTTCAAAACCATGCATATCTTGACGACATTGAGCAATGTTTCTCCTTGTTTCACAAAGGGCCTCTGTTAGGGAATGGACTTCTGTCTGGAGCGCGGATACAACATTGCTTTGAGCTTGCATATCTTGATCATGAGGCAGTTTGGACGATATTGCCTTAACAACCAACCCAGTATTACGTAGGACCGTGCTTTTGGCATTGTTAGTGGACAGTCTTGACCCACGCGCAGAAGAGCGACATTGCGGTTATAGTTGCCTCGCCACCTTCGTAAGGTGGCGGTTCCACCATTTTTCCATAGCTCATTTGAAAAGTTGAGGTTTTACATTAGTAGTACCGTAGCGTAAGATATTAAGGAGGTAGCAAAACCAAACAAAATAGCTTTGGTCTATATACGTAACTTATTCGGTGAACCCATGTAAAATATTAGTTGTATTTTATTGCAAAGTACATAATAAAACCAGGTTCCAAACATATGACCATGTACCATCGCTAATGTATTGTCTATTTCTTCACATTGTATTGAGGGCTAAGGATAAAGAGACGAAGTTTATAATACGGTAAGCATAGTATGACATCATTCATATCACAAAACAACTGACAACAGACAAACATGCAATTGTAACGTTGTGTGGGCAAGTCCAGCACGGAACTAGATTATGGGCCAAGATCAAAGGAACATCACTCCTCCCTTTTAAACCTTGTAAGGTGCAATGATACGTTAAGACAATTGTGTATAAAATTGAAAAGAGTAATAGACATTGCCTGCAAACCATGCAGTTCAAGGCACAAGGCAGAGTAAGTAGTAGTTAAAAGCCATGAGGATTAAGGACTTACAACAACGGCTTTGACTGGTGTAGTCATGCCCTTCTTCTTGCTAGTGTGACAGTCCTTGAAGATTTCCACAGCATTTGGTTCAGGTACTTTTTGGTCCTTGCGGGCTTTCCTCTGCATTTCGAACAAGTCAATATAGATCTGATAATATGGTACAGCGAAAAGAGTGAAACAGTAGCTAATTACAAGAGCCTCGCAGTGTGCAATATAGCTATGAGATCCTGTCATCTATTGAAATTTCACTTTCGTACGGATGGCCTTGTTCTTTGAACAGTTCACCTACAAGAAGATAGATTTGTCTGGCACATGTGTCAATAGGACTTCAACATGTGATCTGATCACATATATATAATGTACCTGATACTTCGGATCCGACTAGTGTTTAACAAGGCCCCTCCAATCTTCATCCGATATATTTTCCACTGGAGATGTTTGGGAAAGTTCACTGTTAGCCTTGCCTTCAAAGTGAGTTTTCCTCAAGTTATACCGATACTGCCGTAGAGCAGACTTGAAAACATGGGTGCAAGCTTGTCTGGCTGCATCATCTTGGCTATCCAACTTGAACCTCATCTATTGAAAATTATGGGAGTCTCATTATCAGCAACCTAGAAAGTATGGGACAGAGCAATATGATATTACTAGTTTCCATACATAACCATACTTACAGATAAATGGTCGAGGAAGGTGTTGAACTAGGTTTCGTCTTTGTCATTCTTGTACTGAATCCATGTTGGGAGGATACGTACATGACACCTAACGACAACCGCTGCCTCTGATACTAACTTGGCTGACTCCGTAGCATCACGTGACCTTTTTAAACCTGCCTCAAAATGGACCTCCATTATTCCTCCTCTAGATTTAGTTAACCTATCGAGCATTATCCCTGATGTTTGTTTCCTCTTGCGCCTAGGTGCTAGTCCAACAACGAACATAGGAAGTGTTAGTGTACATCAAACTGTGAGACTACATATAAAGAAGCATGCAACTGTAACTTGACTCCAGCAACTACCTTCTTGTTGTTGAAGCTCACAAGGTTCATCGATATTGCCAACTCGTCTTGTGTCAAGAGTGCTTGGGAAGTAGTGTCGTGGCAAGGGAGCTTGGGAACGGTTGCTAGCTCGGTTGGCGCACGAGTATGTCGTCTTGTTGGTAGTCTTGTGGTAGGTGTTGCAAGAACTAGGGCTGTCTCTGCTTGTTTGGTGGCAGCTATTTGTTTCTGTTTGGCTTTTTTTGCAGCTCGTGTAGCATGGGATGCCGTGTTTGTAGAATTTTCCGCTGGACTTTCACATTCTATTGCACCATCAGTACCAACAGAATCTGCAGGATTCATCCGCTTCTCATTTCCTGCCATTCTGTGTTTCTTCCTCTTTCTCTATGCCATGTTAAGTCAAGCCGACAAGAAAAACGAATAACAATTTAGTTCTTCAGAACAAATTGATGCGTGATGCAGACGAACTAAACTTTGATGTTCGACAACCACATGATAGGAGGATGTAATATGTATGAAAAACATGACGGAAGAGATAACCTGAAGTATGATGTGTAAACCAAGCAGAAGACATTTCACCAAAGTAGAAGCAATGCAATGGAAGGTAGACACCATATGAAAGATGCTACAAATATCACTCTGCCAAGTTAACAGTGTCTAAGCATAAATGGCGTTTAAACAAATGTGAAGCAGTACAAGAAATAAATCATATGCAAGATGCAAACAACATCACACTACCTTGTTAGAGGTCTCTCGTCATTAGTGCCATTGCATATTCACGGCATTGCATATTCACAGCTTATGATGTGTAAACTAAGGAGAAGGCATTTCAACAAATTAGAAGCAATGAAAGCTAGACACCATATGAAAGATGCAACGAATATCACTCTACCAAGTTAAAACTGTCTCGTCATAAGTGCCATTTCAACAAATTACTAGTACAAGTTAGAAAAGAATGTGAGATGTAACCTATATCACACTCCGAAGTCAAAGGTGTCTTATGATAAGTGATTGTTGCAGGTTACACAATAGTAGTAATTTGATGTAAGAACATGGTGTGATAGACAGATATTGTATGTTCTAGAAACAGGAACACGTGTCTTATTCAAGTATAATGTGTAAAGTAAGTAGATGGAATTCAACAAAATTAGAAGCAATACAAGCTAGACATCACACATAACATGCAACCACATATAATAAATTGCCAAGTTAGAGGGAGCACGGTGATCTTTGCACTAGGGAGACGTGCTCATCATAAACACAGCTTTGTTGAGTGTCTATGCATGTGTTGTCTTGGAAATCATCTTGGGGGTGTGGAGGAGTAGAAAGTGTAGAGGCCCTCTGTTTGGAAGGAGCACCTTTATCCGCTGCCTTGCTAACTTCCTTCCGCTTTATTGATTTTGAATTGTCAAGTAAAACCGACAAGAAAAAGCAATAAAATTCTCTCTTCAGAACTCATTCACGCATGATACTGAAAATCACTACTTTGATGTAAGGCAAACACATGATACTAGGATGGAATATGTACGAAAAACAGGACGGCATGGCATGTTCACAACTATTTGTGTAAACTAAGCAGAAACCATTCCAGCAAATAAGAAGCAATGCAAGCTAGACACCACATGAAAGATGCAAGCAATATGACTCTGCCAAGTTAAAAGTGTCCCATCATAAATGGAATTTCAACAAATTAGAAGCAGCGCATGCTATAAATCATATGAAAGATGCAACTAATATTGCACTGCATATACTAAAGGTGTCTCGTCATATTGATTGATGCAGGATACAAAAAAAAACAATAGTTTTATGTAAGGACATGCTTAATAGACAGATGTACTATGTACTAAATACATGAAGGCATGTCACATTAACAGGTATAATGTCACATTTACAGGAGTATAAGCTAAGCAGACTAGCACATGCAGTTTAACCAGATTGGAAGAATTACAATCTAGACACCATATGCAACATGCAACCACATATCACGCTGCCAAGTTAGAGAAAGCACCTGCGATGCTAGTGTAGGGGAAATGCTGTAATCAACTACAGAGCTACGTTCACTATCTTCATCTAGCATTTCTGTTTCTTGAGAATCATGTCGGGAGGCTGACGCTGCATTCTTTAAATGAGGAGTAGTCCCCTTGCCTGCCTGCCTCATCATAAGTGATTGATGAGGGATACATAAGAACATTAGTTTGATGTAAGAACATGGTTAATACACAGATGTACTAGTATGTACCAAAAACAGAAAGGCATGTCATATTCAAAGGTATAATGTGTTAGCTAAGCAGATGCTATTTAACCAAATTGGAAGCAATACAAGCTAGACACCCGGCTGGAGTGGTGAACATGATCATCTAGGGCCTGAGAGCCTGGTGGGAGGCGGGCTGCTTCGCCACCATCGCGGCGTTTTAGTTGGCTTCCAGGTGATGCCTGTCTTTGCTGGGCTTGTCACTGGCTCGGCCAGTGCCCTGACTAGCTATTTGTCTTTTGGTGCTCACGGGATGGTGGCTCATGTAAAAAATATCTTTCCTTATCTTAATAAAGACCGACTTCGGCCTTTCGAATACAATCTAGACACCATATGGAACATGCAACCACATATGACACCATGAAGTTAAAGCAAGCACCTGGGATGGTGGTTCATTGCGAGCGAGGTCATCAACTCCAAAGCAACGTTTACCGTCTCCATCTGCTAACATTGCACCCTTTAAAGCACTGTAAAGTGCCGCACCTAGCAGCGTAGAAAGCTGGCACGACTTGTCTCTTTTCTTTTTGCTTCGCTTTCGGCAGACTCTGAAATACCCTTGCATAAAAACACAATAGTGAGAGTATGGATGAAGTGTGTGCGTAACTAGTGCCTTTGTAAAAGTAGCGAGATAGCAGGTGGCTGAAAAATAAATGACAGAGACATATGATAGCTCTACAACATTGCATGGCAAACAAAATTAGATTCTACTCTGATGATTTTGTAACATATGAGCACAGAAATGCGGTACTCCTCCAAAGACACCACCACATGTGGTCATATCTAAGATAACAATGATTTGAAATAAATAGGTCAGTCGATTTTTTTAATGAACCGTCCGATCTATAAGGAACGGGCAGATGGCCTTCGTCTACCTCCCGCCAGTCACTGTTGACGATCTTTCTCGAACCGCCAGCGACCACCGGCCTAGACCCGTGCCTCCGCCGCCCCACCCTCCCATCGACCTCATACCACCGCCGTGCTTGGCAGCACCCCCAAGCCATCCCTTTAATCCCGGCCGACCTCCAGATCGGGCGCCAGTAGCTCTAGGCCGCAGATGCCCCTAAGATAAACACCAAGGCGCTACGTCCCCGGTGTAATAGTCATACTAGCACCTGTTACGCCGGGGAATGCTTCCGTTAATTGGGAATCAATTGGCCAGAAATTGAAATTCAGGGGGGCGACAGACCTTTAGCTAAGGTGAAATAGTATATGAGGAGAAACCTTGTGCATCGCGAGTTACTAGGAACATCTAGTATCAAGAAGAAGCGGTCAACTAGTGTCTTCTGTGGGATGAATACCGTGCAAGCAGAGACGTAAGATTTGCACGAATAAGGGAAGAGGAGTACCTTCTTCGGTTGCGGTGTGGTCACCTCCACATGTCGCTACCGATCTTCTTCTTTTACCGGGAAACCGATGTTCTGGAGGGTGCAGGCTTGGATGAACCCATGGCCAAATTGTTGACTGTGTTGCCGTGGCCGTATGTCGGTGGAGGGGAAGCAGGTCTGAGGCGGCGAAGGACGACGTAGCATGAACAGCTTCGGTGCGGTGGAGGGTGGCGAAGTTGGAGCGGCAGCGGTGAGGCGCAGGATGGTGTGGTTGAACTGGCTCGGGTACGGACGGCTCGGCCTCGGCTTCAACTACTAGCCGTGGAGGGCGTTGCGGTTGAGGTTGCGGTGGACGATGACGTCGGGGTATCGGCTCCGGCGTGATGGAGGAGGGCGGCGGTTGATGGGTGGGATGGGGTGGCGGACGGAGGACGCCGGGTTTCGCGGCTGGTGGAGAGGTAGTTTTGGCGCCCACGGAGTACGAATGGGGAATCGGACGGGTGGGGGGGAACCATTTTTTGGTCTGGGACGCGCTTGTTTTTGGCTTTTTTGAACAGAAGATGGGACGCGCTTGTTTGAAATTTGGGGAAAGTACAAACTTTGCCCCCCTCTTAAACTTCGGACCTACTGCGGGTCGGGGGTAGGATGGTAATCCCAGGTGTCCCAAATAGTGGGCGGGAGCGATTTCAGCCACGCGCATATGTGCTTAGGCGGCCATTGTGTATGAATGTTTTTTGGAGGCGGTTGTGTGGCGTCTAGATGAAGCTACAAACCTACCCCGGTTTAGACCTTTGGATGTCGGGCCGATAGGTTTCACAGGTCGGAGTTATTAGAAAAGTAATTTCCTTGTACTACCAAACATTGGTCTCACGCGGTTTCGGGCGAGTAGAGGCTCTTTTGGTGCTTCGTGCGAAATTTTGAAACACAAGCATTCACGTTTAGAGTACTCTTGAACTATGAGGATTGACCTAAATAGACAACGTTATATTTGACCTTGTATGTTTGAAAACCTCATTAAGTTATCCGCCTCCTTTTGAAATTTTTACACTTGAAAATCCTATAACTACGATTATTTTGGAATGGATGAGCTAAATTTGAATCTATTTTGTACACGACTACATATGCTATTATGTACAAAATCAGAGCAAAGATTGGTACCCCCGTAGTTTAGGTATGGTTTACAAATGCCATGATATCAAATTCAAATAATTGAATGGACTTCATGTTGAATTCGATTTTTTTAAACCACGTTAGGTTGAATTCAAATGTATGCTAGTTCATAGGTAGCTATTTATAAATGTCCATTGTGTAACTTTCGTATGTATAATGTGCTTTACACACACAACATGAACTATACTCACGTTTATATTCGATTGCTAAAGCGATGCATTGTCTGGAGTTCAAAATACTAACTATGTGGATCAATTGTGTCGAATAATAACATAGACATGCTCAAATTCGATAGAATCTAGATGTCGATGGATCAATGACCGCTTACGCTGAATTGCAAATATCATGATTCCATCCTAATATTTGGATACAATTTATATCTTTAATCAATGTGTAGAGCAGTCTTTTACGTGTAGTTTCACTCTCCATCGGTGGTCTCTCACACATGCTCACACACTCTCTCCTGAGGTGTCTTTCTCGCAGACATGCTCTAGATATAACCCTCCCTCCCTCTCGTAACCATTTACAACTGTTTTCACTAACCTTTATCACAAGCACTCTTCCTCTCGCAAACATACACACGCACAATCCTCATCGACCCTTTCTATATACATGGACCTGCCTACGTGTCTCATGTACGCGCATTATCTTTACGCCTGTCTCTTACGCATTATATCACACCTCTCTTCCTAATCGACGAGTATGATTCTAGCAGAGCATTTTGTAGGATGCCCCTTAAAGTTAGGTTGGATGAATCGTAATATTAGAGATAAAGGGGTTACCTTAGTCCGAGAACCTAGGGTTACAAATCCTAGCCGGCTTTGTCAGTGGACACAGAGTCCTTCACAATTCTGCTATCTTTGTCTTGTACGACTAGTCATCCATGGGTCTTCCTAAATGTGTCATGGGCCGACCAATGTGGCGCAGGACGGAACCGAACGCAGGACCTCGCCTCGACCCACCGGACCTCACGCGGTGACACACCCTCTGCCCCCACGTCTCATTATCTTCTCACACCAACACATACCAACACAAACACCACACACATAGAAAATTTCTCCTGGTGCCTCTATTCCCTCCCCCCTTGCATATACACACTCAAGGGAATGGAATATCTTGTCGTGATGTCATATTCGTCTCTCTCTCTAGACCACTCTCATTTCTCGTGCTATCTCTCCCACGCCCCCCCGTCGGCCCCTCTATCCATGCCTCTCTCGAATACGTAATACACACACATACCTCTCTAGGCCCCGCCAAATGCATCAACTACACATTCACACATGTTACATCACGCACCCATTGATCTAAAAAGCCCTCTCTTCACGCTTATTTCGCATACAACATTCCTTTTGAATAAAGTGTGGCCAAAAAATTATTTTAGAGTTTCTACATATATACAACATTACAAAGTTATATGGAGGAGTACGAACGCTAATTTTCATTGCATGGTGCCCACAATGATATTTATTCCGCACTGTGAATTTGTATATTTTTTTTACTATATACAAAGTTAGTCATAATAAAGAGAAACGAAGATCATCTCTCTCCATCGCGTACCCCCCCTGTACGCCCCTTTCACGTATGCACACAAAACTATCTCCAGGTCCTCTAAAAGTAAGCCCCCAGAAAATTCACGCGTGTTTCATCTTTCTCTCACGATATATGCAATGACGATCATTGTATTTGAAGCGAAAGCACGATACATACATTGGACTTCATAATCCACTCATTACGGTCACCGTTTACGTTTAGTGGTTATTATACAGTCACGGGCTCACTTTACAACTTTGTATTTGCTCATGACATGACTAGTTGACCAGTTAAACGCTCCACGTGGCACCTCTAGTGTTGCATCACATTATCTCACTAACATCGTGCCCACCTGTCGACTTGTATCTACTCTACATCTACACTATTATAAAATACATAAAATTCACTCTTATAAAAAACAGAGTTGGTGATGATGGTGTGCCTGCCATCCTGCAATATAGGCCGTCCGATTTATATCTGACGGATAGGAAAGAAACTATGGCAATTTTGCAAAAAGGTACCCACACACCTCTCCACATTTGCAAATAAGGCCTTCCCTCGTTCATCCTTTTCTCTCACAAGATAAACACGTCATAAAAATGCATCTTGATGTTACGTGCAACGCACGGGCATCTTGCTAGTAAGAATGAAAACAAACGACAAAAAAATATTTTGACGGTGGTTCAAAGTCATGACCGCGGGCACAACGGACAAGGTGGCCTTGTATTGGTATGCTGAGCCGTCTGTTTTAACACACATGAGCTGGTGTGGTGATTATACACACACGCACGCATGCACATGAACTCCATCCACGCAACACTCGCACAAACACATGCACCCACGCACGCACGCAACACTCACACGTACACACGCAGCCACGCACGCACGCAACACTCACACGCACACACACACGCATGCATGCACACACCAGTACACCACACGACCAACACACACTCTCACACTCAAGTGCTCAACCTACACGTGCATGCGCACACATCAGGCCCTAACAGACACATACACAACCAGGTGATTCCCGCGCACGAGTTGGAGCCTTGTCGCGCCTGCGTAAATTTGTGTTTATCTGACCTTTTCCCTATGCGAACTGACAGGTGGGACCCACAAGGAACGTGGTCAATTTAACTAGTCAACATGGCGCCACGCAGACTATTTGGCCAGTCAACAGAGTGCAATCCGATGCTGAACCGTGAGCAAGTGACCGGATAATCACCGCAAAACGTATATAGTGACCGTAATCAGCTTATTCTGAAGTTCGGTGACGGTATTACACTTTTCTCTCTGTAGGCCCTCCAAAACTACATCTCTACACGTTCTCGCATGTTACATCTAGCAACTATGCAATACAGCACTACCACTACACTCTAACACAATAAATCATATGTGTTTTTAGTTTTACTAGATATCATATTGTTACTATTATTCAGTTTGCATACATTAAAATTGCCTTTGAAATGTATGGCCAGTATCATCTACCGCGCGGGAAAAATCCCGCCCTTTCCTGTTTAATCGGGTTTGTATCGATGGATCGTGCGAAACAGAAAAACTATAGTACTATACAGTACAAGTGTCAGTTCACTGGGCCGTCGTGTCGTCTACTCCTCCGTCATAAGAGTGGAGCGCTCGCTTTCATAAATCTTCTAGTCCCTTTCACCGACATGTGGGACATCAAGCTACCGGGTCCACGTGCCATACCGGAATACAGTGCAGAGCAGCCGGGGTGAAGCACCCCAGTCGTGGCGCCGACGTAGTAATGAGCAATGAGGCGTCAAATCACAAAGCTGGACCTTTGAAAGTGCAACTATCCCTAGGTGGTTTTGGTAATTCATAACAACATACAGCTCATTGAGCTAATGCTATTCCAAGACTATTATTTCAGGAAAGCTCAATGAATGGCATGGCATGGATGATGGAAGTGGATCCCTCAAAATACTAAGGACAAAGGATTGGCTCAAGCTCAAAAGCTCAAGACTCTTCATTTTATATTTTAGTGATCCAAGATCACATTGAGTCTATAGGAAAAGCCTATACTATCAAGGAGGGATGAGGTGTTGCTTAATGAGCCTCTTGCTTCATGTGCTTATTGATATGCTCCAAAACCCTCAGCTACTTTCCCACATCCACAAATGACCTAAACCCAAAGCCAAAATCGGTCACACAGATTCTTCCTATCCGGCGCCACCGATTCCAAAGGTCATAGCCACTGCCACAAACCCTAAGCAAATCGGTCTTACAGATAGGGATCTCGGTCTCACCGAGATGGGATTGTAATCTCTCTGTTTCCCTTCGTAACGTTTCGGTCTAACCGAAGTGAGCGATCGGTCCCACCGAGATTGCAATGTAAACTCTCTGTTTCCCTTTTGTAACATTTCAGTCTCACCGAAAAGAGCAAATTGGTCCGACTGTGTTTACCTGACCAACTCTCTGGAAAGCTTATTACCAAAATCGGTCTCACCAAGTTTGTGTAATCGGTCTTACCGAGATTACGTTATGCCCTAACCCTAACCGAATCGGTCTCACCGAGTTGCATGTCAGTCCCACCGAAAATCACTAACGGTCACTAGGTTTACTAAATCGGTCCGACCGAGTTTGTTGAATCGGTCTCACCGAGGTTGGTAAATTGTGTGTAACGGTTAGATTTTGTGAAAAGGCTATAAATACCCCTCCACCTCCTCTTCATTCGTGGAGAGAGCCATCAGAACAAACCTACACTTCCAACTTACCATTTTTGAGAGAGAACTACCTACTCATGTGTTGAGGCCAAGATATTCCATTCCTACCATATGAATCTTGATCTCTAGCCTTCCCCAAGTTGCTTTCCACTCAAATCTTCTTTCCACCAGATCCAAAACCTATGAGAGAGAGTTGAGTGTTGGGGAGACTATCATTTGAAGCACAATAGCAAGGAGTTCATCATCAACGCACCATTTGTTACTTCTTGGAGAGTGGTGTCTCCTAGATTGGCTAGGTGTCACTTGGGAGCCTCCGACAAGATTGTGGAGTTGAACCAAGGAGTTTGTAAGGGCAAGGAGATCGCCTACTTCATGAAGATCTACCGCTAGTGAGGCAAGTCCTTCGTGGTCGACGGCCATGGTGGGATAGACAAGGTTGCTTCTTCGTGGACCCTTCGTGGGTGGAGCCCTCCGTGGACTCGCGCAACCGTTACCCTTCGTGGGTTGAAGTCTCCATCAACATGGATGTACGATAGCACCACCTATCGGAACCACGCCAAAAACATCCGTGTCTCCAATTGCGTTTGAATCCTCCAAACCCTTCCCTTTACTTTCTTGCAAGTTGCATGCTTTAATTTCCGCTGCCTATATACTCTTTGCATGCTTGCTTGAATAGTGTGATGATTGCTTGACTTGTCCTAAATAGCTAAAATCTGTCAAACTCTAAAACTGGGAAAAGGTTAAGTTTTTAATTGGTCAAGTAGTCTAATCACCCCCCTCTAGACATACTTCAAGGTCCTACAAGTGGTATCAGAGCCAGGTTTCCATTTGCTTTGATTTCCATAGCTTTTGGTGGTCATAGCCTTGGTTTCACAACCTAGGAGAGTATGGCGTCTAGCGAGGGAAATTATCACCGTAGAGGTCCTTACTTTGATGGTACTAATTTTTCTAGTTGGAAGCATAAGATGAAAATGCATATTCTCGGACATAACCCCGCCGTTTGGGCAATTATTTGTATTGGCTTGCAAGGTGAATTCTTTGATGGGAGAGAGCCGAACCATGAAGCTAATGCGGAAGAATTGAAGATGCTGCAATACAACGCTCAAGCTTGTGATATCATCTTCAACGGATTGTGCCCCGAAGAATTCAAAAAAATCAGCCGTCTTGTGAATGCAAAGGAAATTTGGGATACTTTGATTGATATGCATGAAGGTACCGAATCCGTTAAGGAATCCAAGTTGGATGTGCTCCAAAGTCAGCTTGACAAGTTCAAAATGAAGGATGGTGAAGGTGTCGCTGAAATGTACTCTAGGCTTGCTCTTATCACAAATGAGATTGCCCGCTTAGGAAGTGAAGAGATGATCGACAAATTCATCATCAAGAAGATCCTAAGAGCTTTGGATGGAAAGTATGATACCGTGTTCACATTGATCCAAATGATGCCAAACTACAAAGATCTCATGCCAACGGAAGTCATTGGAAGAATTGTTGCTCATGAGATGTCACTCAAGGATAAGGAGGAACTTCACAACAAGTCAAGTGGTGCCTACAAAGTCTCAAGTGAAGCCCCCACATCATCAAGTGAGAAAGAGACCTTCAATGAAGAATTGAGCTTAATGGTGAAGAACTTCAACAAATTCTACAAGAGTAGAAGCAAAGAAAGAAGCTCCAAGTCCAGGTCTTACAATGACAAAAGATCTTCTAGTCGAGAGCGCAATTGCTACAATTGTGGGAGACCCGGACACTATTCCAATGAGTGTACGGCACCCTACAAAAGAAGAGAAGATTCTCCAAGAAGAAGAAGCAAAAGAGAAGAATCACCACCAAGAGAGAGGAGGAGTAGAGATGATCGTTATGAACGAAGACCCTCACGGAGAAGCAAAGATTCGGAAAGGAAGGACAAGTCATCAAGGAGCTACACAAAACGAAGACATCAAGCTCATGTTGGTGAATGGGTATCCAGCTCCGACTCCAACAATCACTCTGAAAGAAGTTATCACTCCAACTCCGAATATACTCAAGATGAAGGTGTTGCCGGTCTAGCACTTGTGTCAACCAACTCCTACGACATATTTGATTCACCAAATGAAGGAATTGGAAGATGCTTCATGGCCAAAGGTCCAAAGGTAACACATCCTGAGTATGTTGATTTCAATAGTGATGAAGATGACTTGCTTGTGGATGATGATTTACTTGTTGACAACTCTAGTGATGAATACTACGATGAAACGTCAATTAATCATGCTAATCAAGATAAAACGAATGACAATGATAAGGAGAAGATTGAGCTTCTAACTAAATAACTAAACACTCTTAAGTTAGCTCATGAAACTATCTTCAAAGATCATCGAGAACTTTTAAGGGCTCATGAGAAGTTACGCTTTGAAAAGCTCAATCTTGAGCAAGAGCATGAGTTCTTAAAAGCAATGAATGATGATCTCCGTAAGAAAAGTTCTTCTTACATTGCCAAGCATTTACTCTTATCTACTTACATGCCTCAAGTCAAGTCTAGTAACAAGTACAAGAAAGATACTTCCTCTAGTAGTAACAATAATAATGTCAAATCTAATATTGTTGCTTCTAGTAGTTCTCTTGATTCCACTAATGATTCTCTTAGCCAAGTTACACTTGAGCAAGAAAATAGCTTATTGAAGGGAATTATAGAGAAAGGTGTTTACAAGAGCCTTGCCGGGAGTAAGCGATTCGAGGAAATTGTACGCAAGCAAGGAAGGCACCGGAAGAATCAAGGTGTTGGTTTTGAACGAAAGTTCAATGCCAATGGAGTTGAGTGGGAAGAAGATCAATACCCCAAGACGAAGTTTGTTCCTCACCAAGATAAGTATGATCCTACTTCCTTCAAGGGAACACAAGCACAAGATGATCTTCCACCACAAGACCACAAGAACAAAGGCAAGGACAAGCTTCAAGAAGAGATTGATGCATTTGAAGAAGCACCTAAGGCCTCGTTCAAGTGGGTTCCCAAGACTACGTCAAGTTCTACCTCATCAAGTACAACTACAACTCCAGGGATTCTCATCAAGATGATGTGGATCCCGAAGAAGAGGAACTAGAGAGTTCTTGAGGGTGACTCCGCCAACATTCTTCACTCATATCATTATGGCAAGAACAAGTGCAATCAACTTCCACATCTTGCACTAGTTCAAGGAGTCACAAACCCTCATGTTGGTAAGGCAAGGGACAAGGTAACCTAATGATTTCATGGACATCATCTTGTGTGTGCATCACTCTATGTCTATGGATATTCTTGTTTGTTTCCTTGTGGGACTAACCCATGTAGGTAAGTTGAAAGTGCAACTCACTCCAAAGGATTGCTCCAAATGATCTACATCAACATTGAGCATCCACATCTTCAACACCTACATGAAGTCATCATCGACAAAACCCAAGGTTAGTTCATCCCTCGAAGGGGGATCTCACATCTAGGTGGAGCTTAACTCTAAGAATTGAGTCAAAGCAACTCTAATGGTGTGAACACATCAATGCATTATGTAAAAGTGGTAACCCCACTTGAGCTTAAACGATGAGTATGACCTATGATCAAATGTTCTCATTTGACTCCTAAGTCAATATACTCATATATAGATGACCTAGTCATCGCCAATTGTTTGATAGATGCTAGAATGGTTGTGCATGCTTTGCCACATATTTCATTTGCCATCTTATTGTGTGAGCATGTTGGTGCATATTTTACTCATACAAGGACATCCACTTGTTGTTTTGATTGTTTGACTTCTTTTCTTTTTGCCAAGTGGATGGACAAGAATGCCTAAGAACCTTCTCTAGCTATCCATGCTTTTCTCATCTCAAATTCATTTCATGCTACATCACAAAATTTGATCAAGTCAGATTCGAACCACTCTGTGTGAGGAGCACTCAGAGTCCCCGATTCGTCATAGACTTAAACTTACAAAACCTCTTTGTGATTCTCGGTCTGACCGATTCCTCCATTTTGGTCCTACCGAGATCATTAAGTTGATCTAAGTTTTTAATCTCGGTGCAACCGATTTGAACTTTTCGGTCACACCGAGTTGCTGTAACTGTACACAGTTATGCATCTCGGTGTCACCGAGTTGTTCCACTCGGTCACACCGACAGGGTTGGGCTATATATATAGTCACGGGCAAAACTTTGGAAATTTCTCCGAACCCTTTCGCCCGCTCAATAGCTCGCTCTGCCATCGAAGGTCTCCGGATCGTCTCCTCATCGCCAGCTACCTCCAGTAGCTGGTCTCCGCCACCATCAACGGATTTCGCCCCCGCCGTTGCCACCGTAGCGAGTTCATCGCCAAGCTAGGGTATGGACTCGATCATTGTGCTATCCTCGTCTGATTCCTAGCACATTGTGTTCTTATTGATTCTTGCCACGATTGAAACACTCCTATCCAGCCAAAGTAATCCGTAGATTAGATGAGATTCAAAATTTTAGGGTTAGGTTTTCGCCGAAACCATCTTGGACCCACCGAGTTGAAAAACTCAGTCCCACCGATTTGGCTTATGCCATTGCACAAGTAACTCTCGGTCTGACCAAGAATTGCTAATCGGTGCGATCGATTTTAGGACTTTGTGAAACCCTAGCAGTCTCGGTGCCACTGAACTGTGACTCGGTCCAACGGAGTTCATCAGTTTAGGTTCCAAAACTGCTTCGGTATCACCGAGTTTGAAAATCGGTTGATCCGAAATGCTTTCTGTGGAAAACTAAAACTGAATTTTTGAATCATTCTTTTGCAAAAATCTCTGCATTTTGTGATGCTCATCCACTCTATCTCATCTATAACTCTTCATAGGGTCAGCAGTCAGTGTTTGCAGCATGTCAGACCAGAGTGACAGCCAGAACAGATCAGAAAAGGAGCTGTGGATATGCACCTCAGATTCAGGAGTTGATTAACTCAAATATGGGCACAGGGAAATATCAGTTGGATAAGGAACATTTTCCACTTTATCCAGACTTTGAGGACAATGAGGTTGTCATGAATGAGAATGATCCATCATCAGTTCAAGCTCAAGAGAAGAAGGAGAAGGCAAGGAAGGAGAAGGCTGCCAAGATGCCAACTCAAGAGGAGGCATCTGGTATTTCTTGAAGAACAAGCAGGAGCAGCTTGGTTACTTAATAGCATCAACACTGAGGATTGAGAAGGGACTGGCCACCCACACTCAGAATCAGGAGAGCCTGGAAAGAATCATGGAACTCAAATTCCATGACCTTGATGTCAAAGTAACTGTGATTCAATCAGTTGTAGAGCAGCTGCAGGATGACATGCAGGAGAGGCAGGGCAAGACTACCACAAATGTGTTTGCCAGAGTGCCTAGAGCCCAGAGGACAGTTGTAGTGCCTGTGACAGACACTAGAGCAACATCATCTGCACCAGCTATAGCCCCTTCAGCTCCAGTGCAATCAGCTCCAGCATCAACTCCAACACCCTCTACTTCAACTGAAGCCTTCGTTCTTGGAGTTATCTGGACACCACCACCAGAAGATCAAGCCTGAGAGTCGATCTAGCACTATGCATTTTCTATGAACTTTTTGGTAACTTGTTGCCAAAGGGGGAGAAAAATGTATAGATCATAGGCTTCGAGAGAGAGAGTGTTGCTTTTGTTCTCTCTTGCTTTATTTGGTGGTTAAAACTTGTTTGCTTTTGATTGCTTGAGATACTATGCTTGCGAGACATTGATGATCATGTGTTTGATCATAAGCTACACTTATGCATGTTTGATGATATTATCTTATCTATCCTATGTGAGCATTCACTTTTCTTGGTGATGAGTGCATGTATTCAATATTTATTATTTTGAGCACTCCACCAAGATGTATGTGACATGGAAGAGTAACCCATGAGCCTAATTCGTTGTGCATTTGTAGTCCAAAGCAAATCTTAAACTATGCACAAATTTAGGGGGAGCTCTTGCTTATCACATACTTCTCAAAGCGACGATGTTGTTAAATCCTATTATCATTTGTCGAAGCTTTGATCTATATGTTGTCATCAATTACCAAAAAGGGGGAGATTGAAAGTGCAACTATCCCTAGGTGGTTTTGGTAATTCATAACAACATACAGCTCATTGAGCTAATGCTATTCCAAGACTATTATTTCAGGAAAGCTCAATGAATGGCATGGCATGGATGATGGAAGTGGATCCCTCAAAATACTAAGGACAAAGGATTGGCTCAACCTCAAAAGCTTAAGACTCTTCATTTCATATTTTAGTGATCCAAGATCACATTGAGTCTATAGGAAAAGCCAATACTATCAAGGAGGGATGAGGTGTTGCTTAATGAGCCTCTTTCTTCATGTGCTTATTGATATGGTCCAAAACCCTCAAATACTTTCCCACATCCACAAATGACCTAAACCCAAAGCCAAAATCGGTCACATCGATTCTTCCTATCCGGCGCCACCGATTCCAAAGGTCATAGCCACTGCCACAAACCCTAAGCAAATCGGTCTTACCAACAGGGATCTCGGTCTCACCGAGATGGGATTGTAATCTCTCTGTTTCCCTTCGTAACGTTTCGGTCTAACCGAAGTGAGCGATCGGTCCCACCGAGATTGCAATGTAAACTCTCTATTTCCCTTTTATAACATTCCGGTCTCACCGAAAAGGGCAAATCGGTCCCACCAAGTTTACCTGACCAACTCTCTGGAAATCTTATTACCAAAATCGGTCTCACCGAGTTTGTGTAATCGGTCTTACTGAGATTACGTTATGCCCTAACCCTAACCAAATCGGTCTCACCGAGTTGCATGTCAGTCCCACCGAAAATCACTAACGGTCACTAGGTTTACTAAATCGGTCCGACCGAGTCTGTTGAATCGGTCCCACCGAGTTTGGTAAATTGTGTGTAACGGTTAGATTTTGTGTGGAGGCTATAAATACCCCTCCACCTCCTCTTCATTCGTGGAGAGAACCATCAGAACAAACCTACACTTCCAACTTACCATTTCTGAGAGAGAACTACCTACTCATGTGTTGAGACCAAGATATTCCATTCCTACCATATGAATCTTGATCTCTAGCCTTCCCCAAGTTGCTTTCCACTCAAATCTTCTTTCCACCAGATCCAAAACCTATGAGAGAGAGTTGAGTGTTCGGGAGACTATCATTTGAAGCACAAGAGCAAGGAGTTCATCATCAACGCACCATTTGTTACTTCTTGGAGAGTGGTGTCTCCTAGATTGGCTAGGTGTCACTTGGGAGCCTCCGACAAGATTGTGGAGCTGAACCAAGGAGTTTGTAAGGGAAGGAGATCGCCTACTTCATGAAGATCTACCGCTACTGAGGCAAGTCCTTCGTGGGCGAAGGCCATGGTGGGATAGACAAGGTTGCTTCTTCGTGGACCCTTCGTGGGTGGAGCCCTCCATGGACTCAAGAACGTTACCCTTCGTGGGTTGAAGTCTCCATCAACGTGGATGTACGATAGCACCACCTATCGGAACCACGCCAAAAACATCCGTGTCTCCAATTGTGTTTGAATCCTCCAAACCCTTCCCTTTACTTTCTTGCAAGTTGCATGCTTTAATTTCCACTGCCTATATACTCTTTGCATGCTTGCTTGAATAGTGTGATGATTGCTTGACTTGTCCTAAATAGCTAAAATCTGCCAAACTCTAAAATTGGGAAAAGGTTAAGTTTTTAATTGGTCAAGTAGTCTAATCACCCCCCTCTAGACATACTTCAAGGTCCTACAACCTTTCTCACAGTTAAGTTGGAGGGACGAAGTAATAATGCTAAAAAAGAAGTTGGAGGGACGAAGCAACCATCATTTCACTTGTTGCTGAATCCGCTTCTCCCTCATCTTCTTCAACTTAACCACGTGTTGCTTCGGCTGTTGTTCTGCCTCATGTGGGACGCGGATCAGCTTGGTAAAGCACTGACACGTGGGACCGCATGTTAGCAAACCACCAGGACAACATCCTCCGAAAATAAGAAACCTCCCCCGCCATCCGCGCGACAAAATCACCTCCTTTTTACTAATCTTTGATTCTATAATTTTTTAGATCAATATAATTGAGATTTGTATAGATAGCACACAGGAGCAAAACCAAGTGGTACGGTTAAGGGCATCCACAATGTGTAGCCAAATGTGAAAATAGCTTTTGGCATCGTGGGAACCATTGTGGACGGTGTTGCGAAAGCCAAAAAGATGGAACTGAAGCTCCCTGATTGATTGATTGATTGAAGGAATAAAAAATGCAACGTCTCTCCTCTTTCTCCCATGCTTGGATGCATGTAGTACAATATAGAGCGCAGAGTCTACTCCCCTGTCCCTTCTATCACAAATCACAAAGCAGTGAGGCGTCAAATCACAAAGCACGGACGAAGCAACTATCATTTCACTCTTCGCTGACTCCGCTTCTCCATCGTCTTCTTCGAGAAACCATCTCACCGCACTAGTACTCCTAGTAGTAGTACTAGTAAAGGACTTCCTGGATGCAAATAAGGCGGTTGTCTTGGCTTGCAGGCGGCACTCGCGAACGACTTACCGTGGTTTCCCTCAATGGTGTTCTCCATCAAACGCACTTCGCCAAACCACACAAAAAAAAGTCGTCGACGTCACCACAATGGGCAAGGAATTCAAATATAGTTACTACCTCCATTTTTTTTACACAAGGCCTGTATATCAAAATTAAAATTTGAAAAGGGCCACTAACACTAATCGAGGCAAAATTGATGGGGTTAGCAACCAAGGACATTAATATCCCCTGCATGCATGCAGAAGTGAGAAGGTTCGTTTGCATGGCGCTGCATTAATCAAGCGATGAGGAGTGAGATGGTTAGCTCTTTGGTCTTTCGAGAAAAAAATACACATTAATTGACAAGTGTAACGAGGATTTGTATCGATTAAATCCCGCGAAGGAAAACCCCGCCTTTCTTTTTTAACACTAGTACTCCTAGTACGTACGTACTTATCATGTTTGGGTCTAGGCCTTGCATTGCCAAACTTCGCCACACATTTTTACCAAGCTTGCCTAAAGTTTTCAAAATGAGAAGGAGGTACACTTGCGCACGGCTGTCGCGGTTGCACCGCACCCTCACACGGTCGCTCCTGCATGCCGCGATTGCACCGCACCCTCACATAGTCGCTCCTGCACGCCGCAAACCCAACCAAGGGAACGCACCCTCACTGACAAGTGCTGTCGCATGTGAACAAACCTAACTCAGCCATCCTATCGTTGACACATAATTTTCGTTCATAGAGTATGTTTATCCAACCGCATGTTGGGGAGTATCCGTACGGCCCGTGCGGTGGTCTGTTGGGGAAGAAGAAGAGGTGAAGAAGAAGGAAAGAAGGGTTAGGAGATCTAGGATATTCATCCAACCGCCTGAAATGGTAAACTGACCCAAGTTAGGCTACTTGCATAACAAATAGTATGTTTTTACACAGCAAAAGATCCATAAAAACAACAACATAAAGAAAAACTATCACTGCTCGTGGAAAGAGACGGCCTCATCGTCTTTGGCTGCCGGCGCGAACCAGCTGACGTGTGTCTCCGCACCGTGGTTGTCCTCGGCCTCCAACTACTCGTTCAAGCGGAGCGTGCGGGCGCTCTGCACGGACGAGAGCACAGCCCGGTTCAAGTTGAGGACGTCTGGTTCCTCCTGCAGGAGGGCCTCGATGGCAGCGGCATCCGCGCGCTCCGCGTTGAGTCGACCTCCGCCGCTCAGTTCAAGTCCAGGACTTCCGGTTCCGCCTGCAGGAGGGCGTCGATGAGAGCGACATCCGCACGCTCTGTGTCGAGTCGAGCCTCTGCCGCCCGGTTCATGTCCAGGACGTTCGGTTCCGCCTGCAGGAGGGCCTCGATGGCAGCGGCATCCGCGCGCTCCGCCTCAAGTTGAGCCTCCGCCGCCCGGTTCACATCCACGACATCCGGTTCCGCCTGCAGGAGAGCCTCGATGGCAGTGGCATGCGCGCGCTCCGTGTTGAGTTGAGCCTCTGCCTCCCGGTCATCGTTTAGTATCGCCATGTTGAAACGCTGGTCCACCTGCACCATGGGGGACTCGGACGCCGACACGAAGTCGACGTCCATCGTTTCATACCCATCGGGGCCCTTCTGCGCCGCGACCTTCGCAGTGAACATTGGATCGGCTTCCTCCTCCTCGTAGCTTGGCTCTAGAGAACTCGAGGATTGGCCCGCCGCAAGTGATCTTGCGGCGCACCATGGCTTTCCGGCGAACTAGGGGACGCTTGATGCGAGCTAGGGGATCAAAAGGTGAGGGAATGGGATGGAGATTTGGTGTGGTTTTAGGGCAGTGGCTGGCGTAGGCCGAGCAGCGAAGGTTCTGGTGTGAATAGTGGTTCCGGTGATGACCGGCCAATCGGTTTTGACTGTACATCGCTCTTATCGCGTTCGCGTTGCAGCCCGGCACGCTGGACCCTCCACGTCACTCACCGAATGGAACGCGCTTCGTCTTGCATTTTCGCTCGCTTGTGGGACCACAGTTGAGAGCAAACCGACGTCCCTCCCCCTCCCCCGCCCGCGTCATTTATTATACCACCACTCCCTCCGTTTTATGTGGAGTAAATAAAAACAGAGGGAGTATACTATTGATGAGGATCCCCTGATGTGGCCGAACCCATTGAGTAGCTGACATGCGGGGCCTAGCAAGCATGGAGTCCGCCAGTAAGTGACCGAAAGGGAGGGTAAGGCAGGGATACCAACGTCAGAGGATCCACTTCCACTATACTACTTTGACCAAATGTTAGAGTAATAATATATGACATGCAACTTACACAAATGTTAGAGTAATAATATATGACATGCAACTTACACAAAGCATACAGGGTCTAATGCGTTTTTCGAGGCTAACTTTGACCAAATGTTAGAGTAATAATATATGCCATGTAACTTACACAAAGCATATGGTCAATTTCGTATGTGAAAGGAGTTTCCAATGATATAATTTTCACATTATACATCTCATGTACTCCCTCCATCTAGGTGTGTAAGTCATCTTACAAAAACCAAATAATCCCAAAACACGTAGGCGCAGTGCATTAACTTCTACCTCGTTTCTTGTTTCTTGACATATGAACCAATAAGAGATGAGGGTGTGCATGTTTTTAATGACCTGAGACTATCAAACATGACATGCAGTGGTTAGTTCATAGCATGCAATACTATTAATTAGCAAATAAACATTAATGTCTCTCATTTTCCCCTCCTCCTTGGTCATGGTGCACAGCCTAAGATGACTTACTCACCTATGTGAAAGGAGTACTATTAATCTTGTCAATAGTCAAATTGGAAACCATCTTGAGTACAAATCTAGGAGTACGTACGAATCTAACAATATTGATTGGGCGTTGTTGAATGTTGATACTTTTTTTATCATAGTAGAGATACTTTGACTACACATAATACTTATATGTAAAGTAGAAAGGATAGGAGGGAGTATATTGTACGTTCAATAAAGAAACGAACATTGAATACCCTTTATGTATGATTTGCGGATGCTATGATCACCGGTTCAAAATTTTGAATCCGCCTTAGGTATCACGTGCCCCCACTCGTTCCCTCTCGATTTCATCTCGGGGTCCGGAGATCTATTGAAATAGGACTAGGGTGGGTACATGCGAATGATACTCAGCGGAATGTTCAAATGAGGCATGCGAGAGGATGGACTCGACTGGAGGGTGACATGATTGATGGAGAAGAGGGTTGGAGAGGAAAGAGAAATAAGCAAACGCCACGTGATTACACTTGATCGGCTCAAATAAACAATAAGTTGTCTCGCTTGGCCTACATAGTGAAAGGCTTAATGCGCAACGCGGAGCACTGACGCTCGAATATGGTCGGGAAAACAGGGAAACCGACATGTGGGGCACACCCGTCGGGACGACGTAGCGTAGACTAGTCCAATGGAGGAGCTGGCCCACGACCTCCTCGCCACCGACAACCGTTCATGTGGGTCATTGGGGCCAACAACAGGGCGCAGCTCCAGCACCGCCTCTGGACACGGCGACCGTGGTGAGCGACACGCTCATATCATCGATAGACACGGTCGGTTTCAGTGTGCCGAGGGTGGCGTTAGTGCTGTGGCATGACCAATGGTATGTTTGGTTTGTGCCCAAGGTTGCCCCATCAAAGCATTGGGTAGCCAAAATTTTGGTTGAGGTATTGGTTGCCCATGATTTGGCCGACATTGGCAAGAAAAATGAACTAGAGTTGGCTAGAGTTCATTGGCATGCCAAAGAAATGGCAACCATCCAAACAAAGACCAATCTTTGGGTCATGACCAAAATTTTGGTAAGGTGCACTTTGGCCACAATCCAAACACACCCCAACACCCGGCTCGTCGAGGATGCACGGGGCGCCGCGACGCGTCCGCGGAGTGGTGTAGCGCAGCCAATTGCATCTCTGGACCTGAGACCATGCCGAGTCGTCTTGCTTTTTCAATGACATGCGGGGATCGCATTTGAGCAAAGGGCATCTCCAACGTTGCCACGACCGCAGCTGACTACCCTGGCACACCAAAGCCCTCGTCCCTAGCGCCACCGCGTGGTGCGTTCCTAGCTGGCGCCAGCTGCCCGCATTCATGCCGTCCGTTCGTATGTCGTCGTTAAGAGGCTCGGTGCCCGAGGAACCAACTCCAGTGACTTAATGACGCACCCGGACGCTTGGCCTCACCGGAATGCTCTACTTAAAGCGGCAACGCCTAGCTAACCTCCACACCATAGCGCATCGTCCTCCTACCTGGGACCACATCCGCCATGACCACAAGTGCGAACCCTCTGCGGGAGAGCTTGTCTTCGGGGATGAAGCTTGAGGTCGCCGCCCTCACTCAAGTCACCTCTCACAACGCAATAGTGGCGTAGCCGGACGCCGACACGACCGCACAAGTGGTGGCCACGCTGGCGGCCGACGACGGGAGCACCGTCAGCCACGCGTCCTACTTGCCGCCGTCCAACGTCCGGCACCGCCGAGGTCGGGGACTCCTCCGAGGATGAGTAGGGCATGGGAGGCGGCAGGGCATGGTGTGCCAACTGGCCCGTCTGTATCCCGTGTTCTACTCTTCCTCGCCGGAGACCACACCTTCACTTCACGGGTGTTGAACCCCACCCCCGTACATAGAGATCGCAGATGGAGGACGTCGGTCGCTGCCGTAGAATAGGTTTAGGGTCCGGTTTCTTTTATTTTTCTGTCCTATAAAAGTTCGAAATGTAATGAAAATCTGTCGTGTTTGCATTAATCTCGGCCGGTGTATATGAACTTTCACAATAATATACATATTGTAGGAGTACTAGCAAGATGCCCGTGCGTTGCACGGAAGATCAAGATCTTGTGGGAGAAAAGGATGAACGAGGGAAAGCCTTATCTGCAAATGTGGAGAGGAGTGCGGGTAAATTGTCATAGTTTCCTTCCTATCCGTTAGATACAGATAGGACGGCCTATATTGCAGGACGACAGGCACACCATCATCACCAACTCTTCTTTTTATTGAACCGAGACAAATCTAAAACACCCAACTAAGCCAACCTCCCAGCATATTGCGCGGGAAAAGACTCGGCCACACCGTTTTAGTCGGGATTACCGGATTACTAGTAGTAGTATCGATGGATCGCGCGAAGCAACATTTTTTTGAGGGGACGAAGCACCTAGTTTAAAAGGAAAAAAGTGGTACACTCACAGCACTCCTGTCGCAATCGCATTGCACCCCACACACATTCGGTCCTACACACGGCTCACGCAAACGGAACGCGCTTCGGCTTGCCTCTTCACTGACACGTGGGACTGCACTAGGAGAAAAAAACCATGCGCCAAACTCCCCCCGCCCACCGCGCGAAAATCCTCCCCCACACACAAAAATTCCCCCCCAAATTGATTCAACCGCCCTTCGCCAAATATTCCCAAACCCCCTCCCCCCCCCACTCCATTCGCTCCGCCAAAGCTGCCCTCCCCGCCGCGCCGATACGTTGGCGCCGTGGTTCATCGAGGGGATGCACGGCAATCCTCTCGCTCCCACAGTACGCTCTCGTAGACTGCCGTCCTCTAGCTGCGCCGCCACCTCTGGCTACGTTCTTGTGGAGGCGCACAACGGTCAGCGCCGCCACCGCTAGCGACGTTCGTGTGGAGACGCACGGCGGTCAGCTTCTCCCATGGTACGCGCATTCTAGACTGAGGCCCCGTTCATGTCGGTGTAGCGCTGAATGTTAGCTGATAGACGCTGTTAATCTCACTGTTTGCCGAAGTAGTTTACTATAAATATGCTCTGCTTAAGAAGCTTCCTTGCCCTGTTCTGCACTCAATCTGCTTAGCTGAGATGGCATGCCAAGGCCGATTAGTTGCTAAAATATCCAGCCATAATATATTTATTGTGACGTAGATTGCCATGGTCTAGTGGCCAATCTGTTAGGTGAAATAGCTCTACACCGTTTTATACTCGATCTTTGTTGCTGCGATGGTCTTCGATAGTTCGATGGCTGTGTGCTCGGCCTCATTGACTGCTGAAACAGCCTGCCACAATTTAGCACTCAAATCTATTTGCTGAATTAGCTTTACATATATTTCGTTACTTAGATCTGCTCGTCCAAATATCTTGCCATAGCTTTAGACATCGACCTAGGTATTTTTTCTGGACTTCATAAAAAAGCATATATGTTTTTCCTGTAATATCTAGTAGAAGAACTAATTTGTATGTCTAACAGATGGACAGGACTTGGATAACTTTTGCTCAAGATTCTCCGCTGCATATGTCTAGGGGTTGAAAACTTCATGAACTTTATCGAGCTGAGTACGGTGGTCCAAATCAGATGTGCTCGCCTGTGTAGCTTGTATGAATTCAGTTACAAGACCCCAGTCAACTGTGCAAAATCATCTACACTTGTATGGAATGTCGGTCACATATACTAGGTGGGTTCATCATGGTGAAGCTGTGAACGTCAATGTTATTGACTACGTGGAAGCACCAGATCACCATCTTGATCTGCCTGATGCTCAGGTGGAAGAGGAGGAGGAGGTGGTGGTGGCGGAGCCAGTGAGTTTGACCAACATTGAAACAATGCTACAAAATGCTCGTGCATTCCGTGAACTTTCACCTACACAAGAAAAACGGTGGGCTCGCATGTTGGAACAATGCAACGTTTATGTCACCCCTGGAAATAAGCTGTCAGTATTCTCAGCTATGGTCACCTTTTTTCAGGTGAAGACATCTGAGCGGATGACCAACAAATCATTTGATGCAATGTTGGCTGCTTTCCGCAAATCTTTCCCAGATGCGTCTGAGCTACCACACACCTACAGTAAAATGAAGAATTTCCTTCGTGCGGTTGGAATTGGATATAATATGATCCATGTTTGTAAGAATAATTGTGTTCTGTTCCGGAAGGATTATGCCAACTTAAGTGAATGCCCGAAATGCAAATCATCAAGATGGAAAGATGGTGATGCTGTGAAGAGGGTTCCTCATAATGTTCTGAGACATTTTCCAATTACACCAAGATTGCAGAGGTTGTTTCATGATGCTGAAACAAGAGAGGATGTACTGTGGCATTCTAGGAACCAGGAGTATAGAGATCAGAATGTAATGAGCCATCCATCTCATGGTAGTGACTAGAAAAGCTTCAATGATAAACACAAAGAGTTTGCTGCTGACCCGAGAAACATTAGACTTGGCTTAGCTTTAGATGGATTTAACCCATTTGGCCACCAGAGCGCCACATATAGCATGTGGCGATTGCTTGTTATCCTTACAACATGCCTCCAAATGTACGCACCAAAGAATCAAACTACATGATGGCCTTGCTCATCCCAGTCCAAAAAGTCCCGGAAAGGATTTTGATTTGTTCATGGAGCCTCTTGTGGAGGAACTTCAACAGCTATGGAAGGGTGTTCTCACTCGAGACCTATATAGCAGCCCACCAGCTGATTTCTTTCACGTCTTTGTTGTAATTTGGTGCATCCATGATTATCGGCTTTGTGCACTCGTATAACGACACATGGTTACAATGCATGTGTTCATTGTGACAGAATCATTGTGATATGCAATACTTAGCAAGATCTGTTACATTGGACACTGCCGTTTCCTTGCCAAGGACAAGCCGCATCCTAGAAAATACCGAAGACATGTGTTCAATGCAAAGCATGAAAACCGTGATGTGCCAAAGAGGCTCACCGCCGATGAGTTGCAAGTGGAATTAGAGAAGGTCAGGCATATTACACCAGGAAACCATCCTGGTAATGGTAGCGGGAAAAGGAAGCGTGGCACGGTAGAAGAGAGATTATTATTTACTTGCAGGTCCACTTTGTGGGACTTGGAGTATTGGAAAGATTTGGATTTGCGGCATAATCTTGATGTGATGCACATCGAGAAAAATATATGTGACAGCATTATCGGCACACTTCTTAACATTGAAGGCAAGACGAAAAATACCTTAAAATCTAGGATTGATTTGACAAACCTGGGTATCAGAAAGGATTTGCAGGTGCAAGATGAAGGTAAACCACGGGATATGGCACCAGCTGTGTACGTCTTGGACAAGGTAAAAAGAAAAGAATTCTGCGAGGTCCTATCACGTGTGAGATTCCCACATGGATTTGCTTCCAACCCTGAAAGGAGAGTCAATGCAGATGGAAACAAGGTACAAGGGTTGAAAACTCATGACTGCCACGTCCTACTTCAAAGGGTTTTACCTGTTATCCTTAGAGGATTGGGCATACGACTTATACAGAGCGATTGCAAGAGTTGGGACAATTCTTGAGGAACTCTGCAGTAGAAATGTCAGGATAGATGCTTTGGAGCGTCTTAGAGACAAGATACCAACTATCCTATGCGACCTTGAGAAGATATATCCTCCAGCCTTCTTTGATGTGATGGTGCATTTGGCTGTTCATCTACCTGATGAGGCACTACTTAGAGGTCCAGTACAGTATGGCTGGATGTACCCTATTGAAAGGCGGCTAGGCACTTTCAAGGGCTATGTTAGGAACAGAGCTAGACCCGAGGGTTCCATTGCAGAGGCCTACATTGCTATAGAAGCGTTGACATTCTGCTCAAAATACATTGAAACAACTGGTCAGCTTAGCAAAGAGGTGGGTGAAGACAATCCGGGCTCAATGTTTTCGATTATTCTGCTCGAGTTCATGAGGAAGAGTCGACAAGAGGACAAACCTAAAGATTTGGACAAAATGGTTTGGTATGTGTTGAATAAGCGTCCCGAGATACTACCTTATATCAAGTAAGTGCGATCTTGTAGCTTATACATCGTAATCTACTAAACTTGCAGCACATTCTTATATATTTAGATGTTTGACGCGATCACTATGTTGTGAAGCATCTACAAAGAGGAGTTCTTGCCGCAAAATCCAAGAAACATTGACAAACCTGGTTATGGCAGGATTTGCGAAATGGTTCAAGAACCATGTAAGCTTTTGAAGTGCAATCGTCGCTTTTTTTAATATATTGAGTACATAAGATGATCAGCTTGTCTATTTTCTAACCATAGGTTAAGAAGATGCGGAGGATGGGCAGGCAGTTGATGATGCCCTTTACTCACTAGCAATGGGTCCCGATACTCGGGTAAGACATTATGAATCTTGCGTTGTTGGAGATGTGCGCCACAACACCCTTTGCACGAGACGAAGGCAGGAAGACACAAAAGCAGTGCCATCATGAGCATGGATACGTATGAAAAGAGACAACTGAAATGTATGCTAACATAATGAGACATTGTTCAGCTTGTAGTATATCTCGAGCCGAGGATCATCGGTGTGTGGTTACATTATCTTTGTCGTTGGTATAACCTATTTTCCGTGATCGCAAAACCCAGAGCTGATGATTATTTCAAATCCATCAATGTCAAGGCGGCGTACCAGACCAACGAGCCTTTTATTTTGGCAAATCAAGCAACACAGATATTTTTCTTAGAAGACACATTTGCACGTAGCGATGACTAGAGAGTATTGCAAAGGTTTGAGCAGAGGAATTCGTTTAATGAAGTTGCACAACAAGATGATGTTTACATTGCTCCTGATGTACAAGATAACACAAAT
Source organism: Aegilops speltoides (assembly GCA_021437245.1). Classification (NCBI taxonomy): domain Eukaryota; kingdom Viridiplantae; phylum Streptophyta; class Magnoliopsida; order Poales; family Poaceae; genus Aegilops; species Aegilops speltoides. The sequence goes on from CM038147.1 coordinate 448,109,900, forward strand.
GTTCCTAATATCTTTGAGAACCATCACGTCAATGATGCCGGCGAAAAGATTGCCTGTCGCGCTGTGGACATACAAGAGTTGATCAAGAAGAAGCCAACGTTCGAGGACGTTGAGGATGAAGAAGAAGATGACACCATGGGGAATTACGATTCAGATTGATGCACATGGCGAAGATGTTGACGCTGCTGCTACAGATGATGATTACATTGCTTTTGTCGTATTTGCCTGTCAGAAGACGTTTTTTTATCTACTATGTGAAATTGTGTTTGCCATGACAACTGAAACCTGATGAACATGTTGTTTAGTATTTTGTTGTGAGAACATCACTTGTTATGTATGCTGATTTGTGTTTGGTGATTGTATGACAACTAAAACATGGTGACATTGTTGTTTAGTTGTACTCATATTTGGCTGTGAAACTTGAATTTGATGACATAGTTTGCTGTTGGACTGCAATTTGCTCGACGTCTTCGAATGAGAACAAAACTGACCCGACAGGGCCTCTACTATTTATTTATTTATATGAGCAAAAGGGGATACTCCCTGATTTCCGTTAATATAAATCATTAGATGTTCACAACACTATGCCCAACCTGCTACACAGGTTTCATTCATTACTAGTTTCAGGAAAGTGCTCATGTCGTAGCCACTGAATACATCATGAGTGCTACATACACTGCAAATAAAGAGACAATCATCCTACAGAGCACATCGATTTTGCCCATTATCTTCACAAGCTCTTTCATCTCCTCATTGCTTTCAAGGCCGTTCAGCAGCTGTTGCTTGGCCATGATCAGAGGAACTGCATATTTAACCTTCTACTCTGCATCTTCCTCTTCTGCCGTTCCTTCAGTTACTTGTCCAACACCCCAACCTACTGGTATTGGGATTCCTCGGCTAACCAAAAAATCAGCGTAGTTGCATTCCCCCACATCAGCAACTTCCCAGAAATACAAATCACATGAATCTTCCCTTTTCTGCATGAATCAAATTGGAAGATCATCAACCAAACTATTAAAAAAATCAGCAACTGAAAGCAGCAGAACAACAATTAAACATATTATTACCCCATGATTCGGGCATTTGTAGAAGACTCGGCCAGGGTTGCGGATTGTGGTTGAGACGCGACGGATGACTCTACATGATTTGTAGCAGTGGCACCACACCAACGGCAGCGGGTTGCGATGAGCAATCGGCTGTGGTGCGCGTGTCGGCGGGGGTGTGATGAGACCCACAGGCGATGGTACGGGTGGCGACTTGGTGCATATCTGGTTGTTGCATGCTGAAGAGCAGGTTGACGAGCAGCCAGCGGACATGGTTGCTGCGGCCAGAGCTTCTGATGCTAGGCAGAGTAAGTAGAGAAGAGGAGAAGCGAATGTTGGATATGTCAGTTTCATTACTTGCAAAGTAGCATAGCCCCATATATAGTCATAGTCTAGGTTTGGATTCGAACCAGCTACAGGAGCACGTCTTTCTTTTTTCTAAAACTCAGCAACGTCTCTTTACTGGTACACTAGATTGTTCTGTACGCCTTCCCAAGTCTTTGATTTTCTTTCCCTTTTTTGCGAGGAAGGAAGGAGGACAAAATTGAGAGTTCCTCGGACTCGAACCCAAGACCTCTCGGTTGAAAACCAAGGGTGCTAGTCACTTATGTGGCGAACGTTCCCTGTGAGGAGGACGGCAGACGAATGCATATTCCTCGCAGTTTTCTTCCTATATATAAAAAAGTATGCTACTTGTTGTCCGCTTAGTCAAAAAACAATTGTGCCAACCTTGACCGTTCGATTGACATTCAACGTCTGTCGCGTTTCTTCAGTCTCTTCTTCCTCGAGCCGCCAAAGCCAAACCAGCGCCGGCAGGACCGCCTACTCCTGCCTCCCACGGCTGGCTGTGATCTTCCCCGGCTCCTGTTTGTTCCCGTCCGAGGCCTTACCATCGTCCTTCGCCTTGGTTCGCTCGCCGAGGCACCGCCCTCCGGTGTTGTCAACATGGTCAACAACCGAGAGGAATAAGGAGATGACTGTACATGGTGAGGATGACAGTAGGGGCCCAGCAGCGCGCAGTAATTTAGTTTTTTCGGGACGGAGAAGGGTATCAACTGGGTTGTGTGGGACCCGTGGACCGTCTAGCCCAGGCTTTTATTTCATATGTTTAGCACATGACCAGCCCAGTTTGTTTTTTTCCTTTCTGAAAAATGGCTAGCCAGCTATTTTGTTTTTTGCAGAATAACCAACATAGGCCTACTTGCTTTTCTACGCCCTGCTGGGCCGGAAATCTTTCAAGACGAGGAGGGATGCATTTTGCCTAGAAAATGGGCTATAAGTAATAAGAAATGGGCTATAAGTAATAATAAATGGGCTGTAAAATGAAAAAATACAGCAAACAGGCAATTAGTTCCCAAATATTGTTTTCTTTCGGATTTTGATATTTTAAATTTCATTGTTTTTGTGCGGGTAAAATTTCATTGAATTTAAATTAAGGTATATTTAGATTTAAAATTAATTTGAATCTGTCTAGAAATTTCGGGCTGTATGCTGTTTGGGACAGATTTGGAGGCTGACTTGTGGGTCTAATAGGTTGACGTGTACTTTGGCTTTGTCAACTTAGTCCACAAACGATTCTAGCAGCAGTGACCATTGGATGTTAATCCAACGGCCGTGCTACTTCTTCAATATCTGATCTTCTTGCTCCAGCTGCCCAAACCAGCTCCGGTGGGACTGCCTGCTCCCGCCTCCCGTGGTCGGCTGTGCTGCCGCACAGGCCGCACCGCCCCACCCTACTTCATTGCTGGCCAGGCCATTCCTCTACTCACCCACACCTCCTGTTATTTTCTGGCGACGGCAGCCGAACCAGTAAACCCTCGTACTCCACACCGCGTGGGCAACCATTGCCGAGTCTTCCCCGGCTCCGTGTCATTCCCTTCCTAGGCCTCGTCATCGTCCACCGCCATGGTGCTCTCGGCACGGCCTGGTCAACGTGGTCAATGAACGACATCCATCGGCCGTGGACTGTACGCGCAAAATAATGATTCCTCCACCTGAAAGCTGGGACCCACCGGAAGGGCCTCTGTATTTCACGAAAAAAACATTCCCCCCGCTGACATTTCGGACCCACCAGCTATATCTTCGCACGCAAGGAAGTGCCTCCTTATTTCGCACAAAAAGATGAATACCCACCCTGCTAGATGAGACCCACCATAGTGGGAGGATGACTTGTGGGCCAACTAAGTTGACGGGGACGGAGGGCTTTTTCAACTTAGTCAATATGAACGATTCTAGCTCTAGTGACCGTACGATGTCCATCCAACGGCCATAGTGCTTCTTCAACCTCTGGTCTTCTTGCTCCAGCCGCCCAAAGCAGCGCCGGTCGTGCCGCCTGCTCCTGCCTCTCGTGGCCGGCTGTGATGCCGCGGAGGTCTCACCGCCCCCTACTACTCCCACTACTGGCCTAGGGTATCCCTCTACTCTCGGCGCGGTGTGGTCAACGACCGACTTCCATCGGAAGAGTACTGTACGTGGAGAGGCTGACAGCTGGGTCCAGGCGGCCGAAGGAAGTGCCTCCTTATTACGCGCAAAATAATTATTCCTCCACCTGACAGCAGGGACCCACCGGACGGGCCACATTATTTCGTGAAAAAACATTTCCCCCCTGACTGCTGGGACCCACCGGACGGGCCAGCGTATTTCATCAAAAAAATGTTCCCCGCGCTGTCATCTCGGACCCACCGGAAGTGCCTCCTTAACGCACAAAAAAATGAATACTCCCCTTACTAGCTGGGACCCACCATGGTGGGAGGCTGACTTGTGGGCCTACTAAGTTGACTGGGACGGGGGCCTTTGTCAACTTTAGTCAATATGAACGATTCTAGCTCTAGTGACCGTACGATGTCCATCCAACGGCCGTAGTGCTTCTTCAACCTCTGGTCTTCTTGCTCCAGCCGCCCAAAGCAACGTCGGTCGTGTCGCATGCTCCTGCCTCCTGTGGCCGGCTGTGCTGCCGTGGAGGCCTCACCGCCCCTACTATTCCCACCGTTGGCCAGGCCCTGCGGCGACGGCAACCTCACACCGCAGCCGAACCAGTGAACCCTCGTACTCCTCTCCGCGGGCTTCAAAGGTTGCGTCTTCCCGGCTCCCGGCGCCCCTTCAAGGCCTCGCCGTCGTCCACCGCCCTGGTGCTCTCGGCGCGGCGTGGTCAACGTGGTCAAGGAACGACTTCCATCGGACGTGGACTGTACGTGGAGAGGCTGACAGCTCGGTCCACGGCCGCAGTAAGGAAGTGCCTCCTTATTACACGGAAAATAATGATTCCTCCACCTGACAGCTGGGACCCACCGGACGGGCCACTGTATTTTGCGAAAAAAAACATTTCCCCCTGACTGCTGAGACCCACCAGCTCCATCTTCGCACGCAAGGAAGTGCGTCCAGGCAAAAAAACAAAACGATTCGCCCCCTGACCGCTGGGACCCACCAGCGACACCTTCGCACGCAAGGAAGTGCGTCCAAGCAAAAAAAACGATTCGCCCCCCTGATTGCTGGGACCCACCAGCTACATCTTCGCATGCAAGGAAGTGCGTCCGGACAAAAAAATACGGTTCACCCCCCTGACTGCTGGGACCCACCAGCTACATCTTCGCATGCAAGGAAGTGTGTCCGAAAAAAAACGATTCGCCCGCCTGACTGCTGGGACCCACCAGCTACATCTTCGCAGGCAAGGAAGTGCCTCACAGTCGGAACCCACCTGGTCGAAGCGTACGTAGCGTTGTCATTCTGGTCGCGAACGTGTACGTACATATATACTAGTGGATGTAGAGGCGCGCACGTGTCATAGTAGAGGCGCGCACATAGCATGTATACGTACGTACAGCGGCGAGGGTGCAAGAAAGAAAATACGGCCACGTATGTACATACGGGCAGGGTCTCGAACACCTACTCGCGCATACGTACATGGCTGGGTCGGAACGGAGAAATAGCATCGTCGTCGTGTTCATGGGGAGCCAACCGGCTGGGTCGGAACGGAATGCATGGTCGTGTTCATCGGGAGGGCTTGGACGGAACAGGCGATGGAAACAAGGCCTGGCGTACCGCATAACGGAGGAAATGGACCTCCTACATTCGGAACGGGGTCCTGTTGATCGGGAGGGGTGTGGCGTACCGCAAAACGGAGGAAACGGACCTCATACGGTTGAAACGGGAGTCCTGCTGATCGGGAGGGGTGTGGCGTACTGCAAAACGGACGAAACGGACCTCCTACGGTCGAAACGGGGGTCCTGTTGATCGGGAGGGTGTGGCGATCGCAAAAAGCATTTAAACGGACTTGTGTCGAGCGCCACGATCAAACGGGGTCCTGTTCATCGGGAGGGTGTGGCGATCCGCAAAACGGACTCCACGGATCTGCTCATCTCCACCGTCGACCTCCTCCGGCCTCCACGGGCTCTGCTCCCAGCCTCCACCACGCTACTCCACCGCCATCGCTCAACCACCCTCCACCATCTCTGCTCATCCAGCCCTCCACCGCTCTCTGCTCATCCAGCCCTCCACACCACAGGTCTTGTTCAACCACCCTCCACGGCCACCCTCCACCATCTACTATTCATCCAGCCCTCCACACCACAGGTCCTGTTCATCCAGAGGCAACGCTACCGCCATCGCTCATCTAACCGCCCCCGCAACACTCATTGCTCATCCAATCGATCGGCTTGATTAGCGGCGAAGCGAAGAATCGCCCATCGGGTTTAGTTAATGACCATCGATCAATCGCCGGGTTCAAGAACGCAGAGTTCTGCAAAGGCAATCACTCGGGTTCTGTTAGAGCCCAACGCCTCGCTTCGGGTTGATTAGAGCCAACTCCTCGACGTGTCACGAGAAAGCGCGATCACTCGGCCCCCGACCTCCCACCGTAACCGGCAACTCCCCGAAATTTTCCTCCCCCTCGCTTCTACCACGGTTTTTTCCGTCATGGACGACCCGAAGAATGTCATGCAGCTGCGTCTCCGGCCTGCCCAGGACGAAAAGCCCATTTTCTGTCATGATTTTTTGTCATAGAAGTAGGAGCCCACCACATCTATGATGATATCGGGTTTTGTCACAATTATCGTCATAGAAGTGTCATATGTATGACAGAAAAAATTTCCGTTCAGCCCAAAATGTCACGGATGTGTATTTTTTTTTGTAGTGTATATGCATGATTGCTTATAGCCTCATATTTGTTCTCTGATATTTGGGTTTTGTTTGACCAACTTGATCTATTTATGTTGCAATGGGAAGAGGTGCTTCGTGATGGGTTCGATCTTATGATGCTTGATCCTAGTGACAGAAGCGGAACCGACACGTATGTATCGTTGCCATTAAGGATAACAAGATGGGGTCTATTTCTAAATAAATAGATCTTGTCTACATCATGTCATCATTCTTATTGTATTACTCCATTTTTCCATGAACTTAATACACTATATGCATGCTGGATAGCGGTCGATGTGCGGAGTAATAGTAGTAGATGCAGGCAGGAATCGGTCTACTAATCTTGGGCATGATGCCTATATAATGATCATTTCCTGGGTATCATCATGATTATTTGAAGTTCTATCAATTGCTCAACAGTAATTTGTTCACCCACCGTTTGCTATTTTTGTCGACAGAAGCCACTAGTGAAATCTACGGCCCCCCGGGTCTCTTCTTTATTATATTTGCCTTTGCGATATATTTTCCTTTGCTTTTATTTTCAGATCTACTAAACCAAAAATACAAAAAATACCTTGCTACACTTTATTTTATTTGGCGTTCGATCTATCAAATTATTACAACTTTCTCACGTCCATTTGCCAATTTCTGGCGCCGTTGCCCGAAAGGGATTGACAACCCCATTAATACGTCGGGTTGCGAGTGTGTGCAGGTGCTGTTTACATAGTGTTGAGGGGTTCTCCTATTGGTTCGATAACCTTGGTCTCATCACTAAGGGAAATACCTACTGTTGCTGTGTTGCATCACCCCTTCCTCTTTGGGGAAATACGGACGTAGTTCAAGCAAACATCAAAAGGAATTTCTGGCGCCGTTGCACGGGAGACATCATCAACATCTACCAGGTTCTTAATCACAAATCTCACCTCCTTGCAATGTACATTATTTGCCATTTTCCTCTCATTTTCCTCTCCCCCACTTCTCAAAAATTTGCCATTTTATTCGCCTCTTTTTTCTTCTTTGTTTTCTTGTCAAATCTATTTTTTGCATGCGTTCTTGTTTGCGTAATAATGATCCCTCAAAGAAAATATTATGATGTTCCTTATCCCAATATTTTGCTTGAAATTGAGAAAATTACTAAGGAATATATGACTACACAATTTGAGCATAATAAGTATTTTACTAAAGAACTTAAGGAACACTCTGTTGTGTTGGATGCTATAACAAAGCAACTTGATGATATTAGTAAAGAAGTTTGCAATCTCCAATCTAAGTATACTTTTGTTGAAAGTTTGCTAGGAAATATCTGATGCACAAGCTACCCTAGTAAATCAAATGGCCGCTAAACCAATTTCATTAGAAGATAAAAGTGATAAAGATCTTAAAATGATTGGTGTTTCTTCTATTGATTCCTTGTTTAGTAAAATTAAAATTGATGATAAAAGGACTGGAGAAGAGTCAACTTTAGCTAGAAGGCGCCCCGATAATTTGAGGGTGAAAATCTTGTTGAGAAAATTGATAAAAGTGGGTTTGAAGAGATCAAGACTTTAACTAGTGGTGTGCCCACTCTTTTGGATTACAAATAATTTAATTATGATAGTTTCTCTTGATTGATTGTATTTCTTTGTTGCAATCCTTGATGAATTCACCCCATGCTTATGAACAAAATAAAGCTTTTACTCAACATATTGTCGATGCTTTGATGAAAGCTCGAAGAAAAGTTGGAATTAGAAGTTTCAATTCCTAGAAAATTACATGATGAGTGGGAACCTACTATCAAAGTCAAGATTAAAAATTATGAGTATTTTGCTTTATGTGACTTGGGTGCTAGTGTTTTGTAACGCCCTCGATGCGGCTATATCTCCCACGTGTCGAAGCACGACTTAGAGGCATAACCGCATTGAAAGCAATGTCGCAAGTGAGGTAATCTTCACACTACCCATGTAATACATAAGGGGAAGAGATACATAGTTGGCTTACAATCGCCACTTCACACAAATACATGAATAAAGCATTACATCATCCAGATACAATCAAGGTCCAACTACGGAACCAAAATAAAAGAAGAACCCCAAAATGCGACAAAAAGGTCCCCGATCGACCCCAACTGGGCTCCACTACTGATCAACTAGAATGAAACAACACAAAGGGCAAGATCTTCATCGAGCTCCTCCTTGAGCTTGGTTCGCCACCGCCGTAACATAGGCACCGCAAACTGGTTTTGAAGTATCCGTGAGCCACGAGGACTCAGCAATCCCATTACCATGGGTATCAAGACTAGCAAAGCTTAATGGGAAAGGAAGGGGTAAAGTGGTGAGGTTGCAGCAGCGACTAAGCAAGATATGGTGGCTAACATACGCAAAAGAGAGCGAGAAGAGAACAAGCGGAATGGTCGTGAAGCTAGCAATGATCAAGAGGTGATCCTGAACACCTACTTACATTAAACATAACACGGAAACCGTGTTCACTTCCCGGACTCCGCCGAGAAGAGACCATCACGGCTACACACACGGTTGATGCATTTTAATTCGGATCATGTGTCAAGTTGTCTACAACCGGACATTAACAAATTCCCATCTCGCCACATAACCGATGGCACGGCTCTCGAAAGTTTATACCGCAGGGTGTCCCAACTTAGCCCATGACAAGCTCTCGCAATCAACGAAGGAATAGACCTTCTCCTAGGAAGACCCGATCGTCTTGGAATCCTTGACATCAAGACATTTCGACAATGGTAAACGGACTCCACGGGATACTGTTCATCTCCACCGTCGACCTCCTCCGGCCTCCACGGGCTCCTGCTCCCAGCCTCCACCACGCGCTACTCCACCGGCTACTGTTCAACCACCCTCCACCATCTACTGTTCATCCAGCCCTCCACCGTCTACTGTTCATCCAGCCCTCCACACCACAGGGTCTTGTTCAACCACCCCTCCACGGCCACCCCTCCACCATCTACTATTCATCCAGCCCTCCACACCACAGGGTCCTGTTCATCCAGAGGCAACGCTACCGCTCACTGTTCATCTAACCGCCCCCCCCGCAACACTCACTGTTCATCCAATCGATCGGCTTCAGTTAGCAGCAGAAGCGAAGGAATCGCTCCATCGGGTTTAGTTAACAGCCATCGATCAATCGCTCGGGTTCAGTAACGCGTAGCCTGCAGTGCAATCACTCGGGTTCTGTTAGAGCCCAACGCCTCGCTCGGGTTCAGTTAGAGCCAACTCCTCGCACGTGTACGAGAGAAACGCGCATCACTCGGCCCCCGACCTCCCACCGTAACCGGCAACTCCCCGAAATTTTCCTCCCCCTCGCTTCTACCACGGTTTTTTCCGTCATGGACGACCCGAAGAATGTCATGCAGCTGCGTCTCCGGCCTGCCTGTGACGAAAAGCCCATTTTTCATCATGATTTTTGTCATAGAAGTAGGAGCCCACCACATCTATGATGATATCGGGTTTTGTCACAATTATCGTCATAGAAGTGTCATATGTATGATGAAAAAATTTCCGTTCAGCCCAAAATGTCACGGATGTGTATTTTTTTTGTAGTGTATATGCATGATTGCTTATAGCCTCATATTTGTTCTCTGATATTTGGGTTTTGTTTGACCAACTTGATCTATTTATGTTGCAATGGGAAGAGGTGCTTTGTGATGGGTTCGATCTTATGATGCTTGATCCTAGTGATGTAAGGGGAACCCAAACACGTATGTATCGTTGCCATTAAGGATAACAAGATGGGGTCTATTTCTAAATAAATAGATCTTGTCTACATCATGTCATCATTCTTATTGTATTACTCCATTTTTCCATGAACTTAATACACTATATGCATGCTGGATAGCGGTCGATGTGCGGAGTAATAGTAGTAGATGCAGGCAGGAATCGGTCTACTAATCTTGGGCATGATGCCTATATAATGATCATTTCCTGGGTATCATCATGATTATTTGAAGTTCTATCAATTGCTCAACAGTAATTTGTTCACCCACCGTTTGCTATTTTTGTCGACAGAAGCCACTAGTGAAATCTACGGCCCCCCGGGTCTCTTCTTTATTATATTTGCCTTTGCGATATATTTTCCTTTGCTTTTATTTTCAGATCTATTAAACCAAAAATACAAAAAATACCTTGCTACACTTTATTTTATTTGGCGTTCGATCTATCAAATTATTACAACTTTCTCACGTCCATTTGCCAATTTCTGGCGCCGTTGCCCGAAAGGGATTGACAACCCCATTAATACGTCGGGTTGCGAGTGTGTGCAGGTGCTGTTTACATAGTGTTGAGGGGTTCTCCTATTGGTTCGATAACCTTGGTCTCATCACTAAGGGAAATACCTACTGTTGCTGTGCTGCATCACCCCTTCCTCTTTGGGGAAATACGGACGTAGTTCAAGCAAACATCAAAAGGAATTTCTGGCGCCGTTGCACGGGAGACATCATCAACATCTACCAGGTTCTTAATCACAAATCTCACCTCCTTGCAATGTACATTATTTGCCATTTTCCTCTCATTTTCCTCTCCCCCACTTCTCAAAAATTTGCCATTTTATTCGCCCTCTTTTTTCTTCACTGTTTTCTTGTCAAATCTATTTTTTGCGTGCGTTCTTGTTTGCGTAATAATGATCCCTCAAAGAAAATATTATGATGTTCCTTATCCCAATATTTTGCTTGAAATTGAGAAAATTACTAAGGAATATATGACTACACAATTTGAGCATAATAAGTATTTTACTAAAGAACTTAAGGAACACTCTGTTGTGTTGGATGCTATAACAAAGCAACTTGATGATATTAGTAAAGAAGTTTGCAATCTCCAATCTAAGTATACTTTTGCTGAAAGTTTGCTAGGAAATATCTGATGCACAAGCTACCCTAGTAAATCAAATGGCCGCTAAACCAATTTCATTAGAAGATAAAAGTGATAAAGATCTTAAAATGATTGGTGTTTCTTCTATTGATTCCTTGTTTAGTAAAATTAAAATTGATGATAAAAGGACTGGAGAAGAGTCAACTTTAGCTAGAAGGCATCCCGATAATTTGGAGGGTGAAAATCTTGTTGAGAAAATTGATAAAAGTGGGTTTGAAGAGATCAAGACTTTAACTAGTGGTGTGCCCACTCTTTTGGATTACAAATAATTTAATTATGATAGTTTCTCTTTGATTGATTGTATTTCTTTGTTGCAATCCTTGATGAATTCACCCCATGCTTATGAACAAAATAAAGCTTTTACTCAACATATTGTTGATGCTTTGATGAAAGCTCTGGAAGAAAAGTTGGAATTAGAAGTTTCAATTCCTAGAAAATTACATGATGAGTGGGAACCTACTATCAAAGTCAAGATTAAAAATTATGAGTATTTTGCTTTATGTGACTTGGGTGCTAGTGTTTTGTAACGCCCTCGATGCGGCTATATCTCCCACGTGTCGAAGCACGACTTAGAGGCATAACCGCATTGAAAGCAATGTCGCAAGTGAGGTAATCTTCACACTACCCATGTAATACATAAGGGGAAGAGATACATAGTTGGCTTACAATCGCCACTTCACACAAATACATGAATAAAGCATTACATCATCCAGATACAATCAAGGTCCAACTACGGAACCAAAATAAAAGAAGAACCCCAAAATGCGACAAAAAGGTCCCCGATCGACCCCTAACCGGGCTCCACTCTCGATCAACTAGAATGAAACAACACAAAGGGCAAGATCTTCATCGAGCTCCTCCTTGAGCTTGGTTGCGCCACCTTTCGGTAACATAGGCACCGCAAACTGGTTTTGAAGTATCCGTGAGCCACGAGGACTCAAGCAATCCCATTACCATGGGTATCAAGACTAGCAAAGCTTAATGGGAAAGGAAGGGGTAAAGTGGTGAGGTTGCAGCAGCGACTAAGCAAGATATGGTGGCTAACATACGCAAAAGAGAGCGAGAAGAGAACAAGCGGAACGGTCGTGAAGCTAGCAATGATCAAGAGGTGATCCTGAACACCTACTTACGTTAAACATAACACGGAAACCGTGTTCACTTCCCGGACTCCGCCGAGAAGAGACCATCACGGCTACACACACGGTTGATGCATTTTAATTCGGATCATGTGTCAAGTTGTCTACAACCGGACATTAACAAATTCCCATCTGCCACATAACCGCGGGCACGGCTCTCGAAAGTTTATACCCTGCAGGGGTGTCCCAACTTAGCCCATGACAAGCTCTCGCGATCAACGAAGGAATAGACCTTCTCCTAGGAAGACCCGATCAGTCTTGGAATCCCGGTACATCAAGACATTTCGACAATGGTAAAACAAGACCAGCAAGACCTCCGGTAGCCGACATCCCGATAATAGCGCACAGATCTCGCCTCGAGCCACGACCGGATGAGCAGTCCGTACAACTAAAACCAGACCTCAAGTTTCCTTGAGGTGGCGCTAAAGCGCTCTAGTTTGGACCAACACTTAGACAAGCATTGGCCCGGGGCTAATAAAGATGACCTCGAGAGAGCGACTCCCAAGGGAAAAGTAGGTGGTGGTGAGGCAAATGGTAAAAGTCAATGTTGGGCCTTCTGGACAAGTTTTATTCAAAGCGAACTGTCGGGGGTCCCATAAATCACCCGACCGCGTTAGGGACGCAAAATCCGGGAACATAACACCGACGACGGAAACTAGGGCGGCAAGAGTGGAACAAAACACTGTGCATAAGGCCGAGCCTTCCACCCTTTACCAAATATATAGATGCATTAATAATATAAGAGATATTGTGATACCCAACCAAAATCCTGTCCGCCATGGAGAAATCTTCAACTTCACCGCAACTAGCAACGCTATAAGAGGGCTGAGCAAAGCGGTAACATAGCCAAACAACGGTTTGCATAGGAAAGGTGTCAAAGGTTAGGGGTTCATGGCAATATGGGATGGCTGGACAAACAGTAATAGGTAGCGCAAGCATAGCGAAAGAACGAGGCAACTAGCATAGCAATGATAGTAGTGAGATCCAGGTAGCGGTCATCTTGCCCGAAATCCCGCAAGGAAGAAGAACGAGTCCATGAAGAAGACAAACGGACGAGTCGAACGAATCCTCACAACTCCGAACGAAGCGAAGCTAACGAGAGAAGCAAACCGGAAAGAAGCAAACAACATGGTAAACACACAAGCATAATCATGGCATGATGCACAAACAAGTATGATGCATGTCCGGTTTAATGAGGCATGGCATGGCAAAGTGCAACACACAATACTACAAGTTAAGTGGAGCTCAATATGCAACAAGTTGCATATTGACGAAACACCACATCCAAGTTATTTAGTTCGCTCTCGTTTAGGTACACAACAATGTTAAATGTTGTTAAACATGGCAAGGGGTGAATCAAAAGTAAGCTAAATATTTAGGCAAGTTTAAATGAGGCCGGAACAACAAACAACAATTCCGGAAAATCCTCATATGCATATTATGAATTTGGTACTGTTCTGCCCTAAACACAATTTTAATGTTGTTAAACAGGAAAATAAAGTGGACCATGTTAAACTAGGCATAATTCTACCCCATTTACATATAAAGTTTATTAAATTCGGAGTTACGGTTAAATAGTTATGAAATAAATCATTTTAGCATGGCATATAGCAAATTAAATGCAAACAAAATTTTTAAACATTTTTAACATGGATGAAAGTGGCATATTATTAATCTACACAAAATTCTAAGCATTTTACATATACAAAGTTTTTACATGTGATGCACGGATTATGAGTTATTATATGCATGAAGTGCAAGGGGGTTTCTGCAAAACAGGTAATTCACTGGATAATGTTAAATTCGCAGGATCAGGAAAAAAATATATGGGGCCGAATCTGCTGGGCCAGTAGAGAGGAGGGGCTGGGGCTTCTCACCCAGTGGGCCTTGGCCCGGTCGGCTTGGAGAGGGAGGCTGGTGGCGAAGCCGGGCTCTGGCGCTACTGAAGCCCACGTGCCACCGGTTGGCTGGGCAGTGGGGGCTGGGCTGGGGAAGGCGCGCCCACGTGGCGGCGGCGCCGCCGTCGTCTCTCCCGAACGGGATGAGGCGGCGGCGGCCGACTCGGGGGCCGGCGAGGGCGGAAGAGGCCATGGGGCGGCGCCTCGGCCGGATCCGGCGGATCTGGCGCTGGCGGCTCCGTTCGGCGGCGGCGAGGCCAGCCGGCGACGGGCGGATCCCAAGGGCGGCATGGACTCGAGGACGGCGGCGGGATGGCGGCCTCCGACGAGGTGGCGGCGCGAGGCGGCGGGATTCGGCGAGGACGCGGACGACGGCGAACCGGAGGTCATGGCGCGGGCGCGCTTAGCGGCTGGCGGGCGGGTCGCCGGCGAGGCGGCGATGTGGAGGCGGCGGAGCGAGGCGGAGCTCGGGCGAGCGAACGGGCGCGGCGGCGAAGCGGCGGCGGCGTCGGGCGGCGGCCTGCCTCGGCCCCGTGAGCTGCGCGCGGGGAGAGAGAGAGGCTGACGTGGCATGCGGGATTGGCCGGAGGGCGGCGGCGGACATGTCCGGCGCGTGGGAAGAAACGTCCGGCGGCGCGAGGGGAATTTCTAGGGTTTGATCTGCGCGAAAAATGGAGGGGGAGGACCTATTTATAGGTAGAGGGAGTTAGGAGAGTCCAAATGAGGAGCGGTTTTCGGCCACGCGATCGTGATCGAACGACCGAGAGCATGGAGGGGAGTTTGCTGGGCTTTGGGCCACTTTGGAAGGGGTGTTGGGCTGCAACACAAAGGGGCTTTATTACATCTTGCTAACTGCTGAGTACCAAACGACCTCCAAATGGCACGAAACTTGACTGGCGGTCTACCGGTGCTATACCGAGGCCGCTTGGCAAACCTCGGGCCATTCCGAGAAAGTTTAATATCCGCTCACAACAGAAGACAAAAGGGGAACGCCGGATCACATAGGAGCGCCGGATTGCAAAACGGACAACGGGGAAAATGCTCGGATGCATGAGACGAACACGCATGCAAAATGAAATGCACATGATGACATGATAAAATGCAAATGATGACATGAGACGAAATGCATGACATGAACAAAATGCAAAAACAAAAGAACAAAACCCAACCACGAAGGAAAATAACATATCGCATCTCCGGAAAAGGCAAGAGTTGGAGTTACGAATATGGAAAGTTGTATCCGGGGCGTTACATGTTTCTACAATTCTGAAATATTTATGTGATGTGCTTGGTCTTACGGATATTGAAGAATGTTCTCTGAACACTTGGCAGATTCTACTATTAAAAGGCCTAAGGGAAGAATTAATGATATTCTTATTCTTGCAAATAGGAATTATGTGCCCATAGATTTTATTGTTCTTGATATTGATTGCAATCGGTCTTGTCCAATTATTCTTGGTAGACCATTTTATGCACTATTGGTGTCGTGATTGATAAGAAGGCAATATTAAATTTCTATTCCCACTAAGGAAGGGTATGGAACACTGCCCTAGAACAAGAATTAGGCCACCATATGAATCAATCATGAGGGCATCTTATGAATCTAGAACCAAAGATGACAATACTTAGATCATCGCTTTATGCCTAGCTAGGGGCGTAAACGATAGCACTTGGTGGGAGGCAACCCAACTTGTATATTTTTGCTTTTTGGTTTTCTTGCAGTTTTCAATATAATACCCAATTATGCCTCTGGTTAGATGTGTTTTTGTGGTTTAAATTAGTGTTTGTGCCAAGCAAAGCCTTTAGGATCTTGTTGGGTGATAGTTGATTTGATCTTGCTGGAAAACAAAAACTTTGGCGCCCAGGAAAATAATTTTAATAAATCACAGAAACGTGCTTTTGCTTTGAATGTTTTACACAAGATTGATGTACAAATTTCCCATGTTGTCCTCGTTTTTCAGAATGTGGAGTTACAGAAGTATTCGAAGTTATCTGATTGCTCCAGATTGTTCTGTTTTTGACAGATTCTGTTTCTTTGTGTTGTGTGTTTGTTTTGATGATTCTATGGTTTCCTTTGAAGATTTTTTGCCATAGAAAAGTTGGAATACAGTAGATATAATGCAAGAATAAAATATGAATTGGTTTGCTACAGTACTTATAGTAGTGATTTGCTTTCTTATACTAATGGATCTCATGAAGGATTTGTTGAGTTTTGTGTGATTGAAGTTTTCAAGTTTTGGGTGATGTTATGATGGATGAAGGAACAAGGAGTAAGAAGAGCCTAAGCTTAGGGATGCCCATGGCATCCCAAGCTATTATCCAAAGAGAAACAATCAACTAAGCTTGGGGATGCCTGTGCGGCATCCCCTCTTTCTTCTAACGACCATCGGTATTTTACTCGATGCTATATTTTTATCCGTCTCATACTATGAGTTTGCTTGGAGCGTCTTGTGTGATATGATTCCTTGCTTGTTTTGATTTTTTTTAAGTCTTGAATCCTTGCTGGACACACCTATTTGAGAGAGCCAAAATTATGCAATGACTTGTTAGAATTGCTCTCTATGCTTCACTTAAATCTTTATGAGCTAAGGAATTGCTCTAGTGCTTCACTTACATCTTTTTGAGCATGGTGTGCTTTAGTATTTTTGAAGAAGTGCTCTCGTGCTTCACTTAGATTTATTTGAGAGTTAGTACATTTTTTAAGAAATTCTCTCTTGCTTCACTTAGATTAATTTGAGAGAAAGAAATATTATGCTCATGATCTTCACTTATATTTGTTTGAGCTTATCAAAAGCAACACATGAAAATTAGTCCCAAATTTATAGATATCGAAGAAGGATATAATAAAAAATTTCATGAGGATCATTGGACAAAATAAACTTGATTCCTTGTAATAGTTTTGAGATATGATGATGTGATATGTGAGTCATGTTGACGAGTAATTGTGCTTTAGTAAGAATATTGGTGTTAAGGTTGGTGATTCCCAATGCAAGCACGAAAGTCAATAGTTATGCAATGAATTTACATCCTACTTGTGGTGCATTATTCGGTGTTAATTATGCTTAATGCTCGCTTATGAGATTTTTTGTTTCTTGGTTGGCCGCTTCTCAATCTTTTGCTAGCCTTCATTTTGCACTAAGTATGATCACTACTTGTGCATCCAAAATCCTTTAAACCAGTTTTGCCACATGAGTCCACTATACCTACCTATATGCGGTATTTCCATGCCGTTCTAAGCATTGCATGTGCCATCTCTAATTTTCAAAATAAACTTCTCTTTTGTGTGCTCGTACCGCTCATGAAACAGTAGGGGGTGGCTAATATATTTCCATGCTAGATATGTCGTTCTCACGATGGGTGTTTCTTCACTTGTCATTGCACGAGAGTAAGGCAAAGGTATTAGGTATGCGCAGTCCCGAAATGAAAAATGAATTTACTTTATGTTGTCAAATAATAAATTACTTGGAAAGTGTTGGTATGGAAGGCATCCGTGGATACGGTTAGCCATGGAAAGTGAAAGTATGGTGGAAAAAGGAATAAACTTTAATTTCTGCTTGGGAACCTCCTATGATATATCTAGCATGGAAAGTACTGGGAACTTCTTGATCGTTCTCGTTGACAGGAAAAGCATGCCTCCCAAAATGTTTTTATCTCTATCTTTTTCGCTTTGAGCTCTGACACCTCTACAAATCCCTACTTCCCTCTGTGAAGGGCCTTTCTTTTACTTTATGCAATTTTTATTTTTAATTGGAGTCTCCATCTACTCTTATAAAGCACCAACTAAGGGGCACTATGATCATACTAGAGCATTGGGTGTAGCTAATATGCGAGCGTGTTTCATGAATGGATCAATGATTGAACATAATGGTCTAGGGATAACTTATTTTAGCATTGATATTTTGAAAGACATGGTTGCTTGTTGATATGCTTGAGTATTTAAGTCTCATGTAAAAACTAGAGTATTGCTTTCAACCATATGAAAGTCCAAAAGTCCATGCTATAAAAAAAGAATATGTGATGAACATGTTAGGCAGCATTCCACATCAAAAATTCTGTTTTTATCATTTACCTACTCGAGTACGAGCAAGAATTAAGCTTGGGGATGCTGATATGTCTCCAATGTATCTATAATGTTTGATTGTTCCATGATGTTATATTATCATTCTTGGATGTTTTACAATCATTTTATAGTCATTTTATATCATTTTTGGTACTAACCTATTGACATAGTGCCCAGTGCCAGTTTTTGTTTTCCGCATGTTTTTTACATCGCACGAAATCAATATCAAAACTTTTTGTGGACTTTTTTGGACTAGAAGACATCTAGTGGGCCAAAGAAGCACCTAGGGGTGCCCCGAGGGGGGCACGACCAACCAGGGCGCGCCTGGGCCTCCAGGCGCGCCCAGGTGGGTTGTACCCACCTCGGTGGCCTCCCGCACCGCCTCTTTGCTCTATAAATACCCCAATATTCTAGAAAACCTAGGGGAGCGACGAAAATCCATTCCAACCGCCGCAAGTTCCAGAAACCACAGATCCAATCTAGACACCATCACGGAGGGGTTCATCATGCCCATTGATGCCTCTTCGATGATGTGTGAGCAGTTCTTTGTAGACCTATTGGTCCGTAGTTAGTAGCTAGATGGCTTCCTCTCTCTCTTTTGATTCTCAATACAATGGTCTCTTGGAGATCCATATGATGTAACTCTTTTTGCGGTGTGTCTGTTAAGATCCGATGAACTTTGATTTATGATCAGATCTATCTTTTTATCCATGAAAGTTATTTGAGTCTTCTTTGAATTGCTTATATGCATGATTGCTAATAGCCTCGTATTTATTCTCCGATATTTGGGTTTTGTTTGGCCAACTTGATCCATTTATCTTGCAATGGGAAGAGGTGCTTTGTGATGGGTTTGATCTTACGGTGCTTGATCCCAGTGATAGAAGGGGAACCGACACGTATGTATCGTTTCCATTAAGGATATCAAGATGGGGTCTATTTCTACATAAATAGATCTTGTCTACATCATGTCATCGTTCTTATTGCATTACTCCATTTTTCCATGAAATTAATATACTAGATGCATGCTGGATAGCGGTCGATGTGTGGAGTAATAGTAGTAGATGCAGGCAGGAGTCGGTCTACTAATCTTGGACGTGATGCCTATATAATGATCATTGCCTGGATATCGTCATGATTATTTGAAGTTCTATCAATCGCCCAACAGTAATTTGTTCACCCACCGTTTGCTATTTTTCTCGAGAGAAACCACTAGTGAAATCTACGGCCCCCGGGTCTCTTCTTTATTATATTTTCCTTTGCGATCTATTTTCCTTTGCTTTTATTTTATTTGGCGTTTGATCTATCAAACTATTACAACTTTCTCACGTCGGTTTGGCAATTTCTGGCGCCGTTGCCCGAAAGGGATTGACAAACCCTTTAATACATCCGGTTGCGAGTATTTGTTATTTGTGTGCAGGTGCTGTTTATGTAGTGTTGCATGGTTCTCCCTACTGGTTCGATAACCTTGATCTCATCACTAAGGGAAATACCTATCGTTGTTGTGCTGCATCATCTCTTCCTCTTTGGGGAAATACCGACGTAGTTCAAGCAAACATCAGAGAGCATCTCCAACAGCCGCGCTACGAGTGGCGTGCTAAAAAAGCGTTTGCAGCGTGTTGTTCGCGAGTTTTTGCACGGCACAGAGCGCTTGCTCTAGCGGCCGCTGTAAAGTTTAGCGCGCGCGAGCCGCTCCATAGACGCACTAAACTGCAGTGCATGCGAACAGCCGACACTTGCCATATGTTGCGTTTTGGAGACGATGATGATATTTGAAACATGAAAACAAAGACATGGCACAGTTTAAAATCACCCAAACAAGTTCATGACATAAAAGTTCAAATTCATGCCCACAACATCATCCAACCAAGTTCGAAATCTAAACCAAGTTCATGACATAAAAGTTCACACAAACGAATGGCACATCAACAATCATGCCTCATCCTCGTCTTCGTCCTCCTCTTCCTCTGATTCAACTTCCTCATCCGAAGACGATTCTTCCTCCTCCTCTTCATTGTCGCACGCCACATCATCATGTGGAGCTCGGAAGGTGTTGGCAAGATCTTCAACGGAAGGTGTGTGATGAGGCACACCGGAAGACATTCCGCCCATGCCGCCCAGAGGTGCTCCCATGCCTCCCATTTGAGACGCAAAGCTCATACCTCCCATGGTAGCTCCGAAGCCACCCATGCCTCCCATGGCCTCCATGGTAGCTCCGAAGCCACCCATGCCACTCATGCCGCCCATGGTAGCTCCGAAGCCACCGATGCCTCCCATGCCGCCAATGCCACCGCCTCCCATGCCGCCAATGCCACCGCCACCCATGCCACCCATGCCGCCCATGCCACCGCCAACCATGGCTCTTTTTTGGACCAAGACCTCTTCACGAGGAAGATTGATGTACTCCTTTTGCTTCTCATCGAGGTTAGATGTGTCCATGAAGAACAAGTACTTCTCCCATTCCAATAACCTAGATCGCTCCTCCATGGTCACCTTCCTCTCCTCCAATGCCACCTTCCTCTCCTCGGCCTCCACCCTCCTCTCCTCGGACGCCAATGTCCTCTCCTTGGCTGCGGCATCTTGGTTCCTTGCCATCTTCCTCACCTCATTCGCTTCCTTTATTTCCTTCATAATAGCTTCCATAGCATTTTTGATCTCGTCATCTCCTTCCTCTTCTTCTTTTCTTTTGCGTCCTTCTTGCATCCATCCAGTCTTTTTGGCTTGGAGTATGAAACCGAGTTTGGTGTAGGGCTTCTCTTTCCATCATCACTTGATGCCTCCTCCTCATTATCATCCAAATCAATAGTTAGCTTGCGTTTGTTGCTCTCATCATAATCATCATCATCATCATTGATAGCATCACGGGGCTTCCATTTCTCATCATCCTTCAATTCTTCATAGCAATGAGGCAAGGTAAATGGTCTCCCTTTCTTGATCTTCCCTTTCTTGGTCTTCTTCTCCTCTCCTTTGAACAAGTTTTGTACAATATTAAGATACATACAAAAAACAAGTTAGGACTACAAACACCAAGAAGAAGCATGATGAACATGGAAGAAAATGGCACATACCCTATCTCTATCATTAGTGCCACTTGGGTTCAACTTTTTGACTGCCTTGAGTGCGGCCGCCCACCTTTGATGATCTCGGTTGATTCTGGAGCGGTCAATTCCACTTCTTTTGTGTACATCAAATGTTCCTTCATCCGAAGCCAATATGCGTCTCTACTTTGATCCCATCCAACGGAGGGATCCCTCGACACTTGCGCCAAGTATTGCATAGCAAGATGTCTTCTTCCATGGTGCAGTTGCCCCCTCTTCCTTTCGGTGCATCGACGATGCCCTCACCTTCCTCGTCCATCTCAAACTCATGATCATCGAAATGCAAATCATTGGTTTGAGACCAATGAGAATTGTTGGAGCCAACACCCATAGTTGACATATATGCCTCATCATTGAAACTACAATGTATATACAATGAAGCAAATAAGCTATCCATATGTATCCATTCAAAAAACAACAAAAAAATTTGATGAAATTTTACCTTGTGGGCATTTCATCGAACACCTTGTGCGCGTCGGCCGCCGGCTCAGCAAGTGAGCTTGCCGGAGCTTCGTTCGCCGTCGCGTCCGCCGCACGCCCTGCAAGCTTCTTCCTCGACGGCCTATAGGAGTAGTCCGCCGCCTTGTTCTTCTTCACGGATACCTTACCCTTCTATGCTCGCGCCACATTTAGGAGCTTCAAGAGGGGGGCAATGCTATGTCTTGAGCTTGCATTGGTTTTCCTTGAAGAGGAAAGGGTGATACAGCAATAGTAGCGTAAGTATTTCCCTCAGTTTTTGAGAACCAAGGTATCAATCCAGTAGGAGGCTCCTCAAAAGTCCCACGCACCTACACAAACAAACAAAGAACTCGCAACCAACACAATAAAGGGGTTGTCAATCCCTTCACGTCCACTTGCGAAAGTGAGATCTTATAGAGATAGTATGATAAGATAAAATACATTTTTGGTATTTTATAATATAGATTGAAAACTTATATGATAAAAGATAGACCCTGGGGCCATAGGTTTCACTAGTGGCTTCTCTCAAATAGCATAAGTATTACGGTGGGTGAACAAATTACTATCGAGCAATTGATAGAAAAGCGAATAATTATGAGATTATCTAGGCATGATCATGTATATAGGCATCACGTCCGCAACGAGTAGACCGACTCCTGCCTGCATCTACTACTATTACTCCACACATCGACCGCTATCCAGCATGCATCTAGAGTATTAAGTTCATAAGAACATAGTAACGCATTAAGAAAGTTGACATGTTGTAGAGGGATAAACTCATGCAATATGATATAAACCCCATCTTTTTATCCTCGATGGCAACAATACAATACATGCCTTGCAACCCCTATTGTCACTGGGTAAGGACACCGCAAGATTGAACCCAAAGCTAAGCACTTCTCCCATTGCAAGAAAGATCAATCTAGTAGGCCAAACCAAACTGATAATTCGAAGAGACTTGCAAAGATAACTCAATCATACATAAAAGAATTCAGAGGAGATTCAAATATTTCTCATACATAAACTTGATCATAAACCCACAATTCATCGGATCTCGACAAACACACCACAAAAAGAGTTACATCGAATAGATCTCCACAAGAGAGGGGGAGAACATGGTATTGAGATCCAAAAAGAGAGAAGAAGCCATCTAGCTAATAACTATGGACCCAAGGTCTGTGGTAAACTACTCACAACTCATCGGAGGGGCTATGGTGTTGATGTATAAGCCCTCCGTGGTCGATTCCTCCGACGGGAGGATGGCGAAGGCTCCAAGATGGGATCTCGGATCTGAAGGTTACGGTGGTGGAATTTTTTTCGTTGGCTCCTGGATGTTTTCGAGGTGCGTGGTTATATATAGGAGGAAGAAGTAGGTCGGTGGTCGCCGAGGCCCACGAGATATAGGCGCATACAGCAGGGGTGGGTCGCCCTCCACCTCGTGGCCGCCTCGGCTGCTTCTTAGCTTGCACTCCAAGTCCTCTGGATCACGTTTGTTCCAAAAATCACGCTCCCGAAGGTTTCATTCCATTTGGACTCCATTTGATATTCCTTTTCTTCGAAATACTGAAATAGGCAAAAAACAGCAATACGGGCTGGGCCTCCGGTTAGGAGGTTAGTCCCAAAAATGATATAAATGTGTAAAATAAAGCCCATAAACATCCAAAAGAGGTAATATAATAGCATGGAACAATCAAAAATTATAGATACGTTGGAGATGTATCAAGCATCCCCATGCTTAATTCCTACTCGTCCTCGAGTAGGTAAATGATCAAAACAGAATTTTTCATGTGGAATGCTACCTAGCATAATTCTCAATGTAATTTTCCTTATTGTGGCATGATTGTTCAGATCCAAATGATTCAAGATAAAATCTTATAAAACATAAAAATAATAATGCTTCGAAGCATACTAACAAATAATCATGTACTATCAAAATAGCATAGCCAAAGAAAGCTTATCCCTACAAAATCATATAGTTAGGCCATGCTTCATCTTCATTACACAACATACTCCCATCATGAACAACCCCGATTACGAGCCGAGCAATTGGTTCATACTTTTTAACGCGCTTCAGCTTTTTCAACTCTTACGCAATACATGAGCGCAAGCCATGGACATAGCACTATGGTGGTATTTGGTGGTGGTTGTGAGGACAAAAAGGGAGAAGATAGTCTCACATCAACTAGGCGTATCAACGGGCTATGGAGATGCCCATCAATACATATCAATGTGAGTGAGTAGGGATTGCCATGCAACGGATGCACTAGAGCTATAAATGTATGAAAGCTCAACAAAAGAAACTAAGTGGGTGTGCATCCAACTCGCTTGCTCACGAAGACCTAGGGCATTGAGGAAGCCCATCATTGGAATATGCAAGCCAAGTTCTATAATGAAAAATTCCCACTTAGTATATGAAAATGACAACATAGGAGACTCTCTATCATGAAGATCATGGTGCTACTTTGAAGCACAATTGTGGTAAAAAGGATAGTAGCATTGTCCCTTTTCTCTTTTTCTCTCATTTATTTTTTTTCTTTTTTTTCTTTTTTTCTTTCCCCCCTTTTTTTCTTTGGCCTTTTTTTTGTAAAGTCTGAAGTCTCATCCCGACTTGTGGGGGAATCATAGTCTTCATCATCCTTTCCTCACTGGGACAATGCTCTAATAATGAAGATCATCACACTTTTATTGATTTAAAACTCAAGAATTACAACTCCAAACTAGAACAAGATATGACTCTATATGAATGCCTCCAGCGGTGTACCGGAATATGCAATGAATCAAGAGCGACATGTATGAAAATTATGAAGGTGGCTTTGCCACAAATACGATGTCAACTACATGATCATGCAAAGAGCAATATGACAATGATGAAGCATGTCATAATAAACGGAATGGTGGAAAGTTGCATGGCAATATATCTCGGAATGGCTATGGAAATGCCATAATAGGTAGGTATGGTGGCTGTTTTGAGGAAGGTAAATAATGGTTGCATGATACCGGCGAAAGATGCGCGGCACAATAGAGGCTAGCAAAGTGGAAGGGTCAGTGTGCGTATATCCATGGACTCACATTAGTCATAAAGAACTCATATACTTGTTGCAAAAGTCTACTTAGCCCTCGAAGCAAAGTACTACTACGCATGCCCCTAGAGGGATAGATTGGTAGGAAAAGACCATCGCTCGTCCCCGACTGCCACTCATAAGGAAGACAATCAAAAGAGCACCTCATGCAACAAATTTGTAACACAACTTTTACCATACGTGCATGCTACGGCACTTGTCAACTTCAACACAAGTATTTCTCAATTTCATAATTACCTACTAGCATGACTCTAACATTACCACCTATATATCTCAAAACAATTATCAAGCATCAAATTGATCCTAGTGTTTTATGCACTTTCTATGATAGTTTTTATTATACCCAACTTGGATGCTCATCATTCTAGGACCAAATTTATAACCATAGCAAATACCATGCTGTTCTAAAAGACTCTGAAAATAATATAAGTGAATCATGAGAGATCAACAAGTTCTTCAAAATTAGGCCACCGCCATGCTCTAAAAGATATAAGTGAAGCACTAGAGCAAATACTATCTAGCTCAAAAGATATAAGTGAAGCACATAGAGTATTCTAGCAAATTCTAATAAAGTGGGATTCTCCCAAAAGGTATGTACAGTAAGGATGATTGTGGTAAACTAAAAAGCAAAGACTAATATCATACAAGACGCTCCAAGCAAAACACATATCATGTGGCGAATAAAAATATACCTCCAAGTAAAGTTATCGATGAACGAAGACGAAAGAGGGGATGCCTTGCGGGGGCATCCCCAAGCTTAGGCTTTTGGTTATTCTTGAATATCTTGTGGTTCCATGGGAATCCCCAAGCTTAGGCTTTGGCCACTCCTTATTCCATAGTCCATCAAATCTTTACCCAAAACTTGAAAACTTCACAACACAAAACTCAACAGGAAATCTTATAAGCTCCGTTAGTGAAAGAAAACAAAACCACCACATAAGGTACTCTAATGAACTCATTCTTTATTTAAATTGGTGTTAAACCTACTGTATTCCAAGTTCTCTATGGTTCATACTACTCAATACTAGCCATAGATGCATCAAAGTAAGCAAACAACACACGAAAGGCAGAATCTGTCAAAAACAGAACAGTCTGTAGCAATCTGTAACTAACGCAAACTTCTGGAACTCTAAAAATCCTAATAAAATAGGAAGTCGTGGACAATTTGTCTACTGATCTACATAAAAAAGAATCAACGCAAAATCACGTTTCTGTGATTTAACAAAACTAATTTCATGCGCGCAAAGTTTCTGTTTTTCAGCCGAATCAAATCAACTATCATCATAGGTTATCCTATAGGTTCTACTTGGCACAAACACTAACTAAAACATAAAAACACATATAAACAGAAGGTATATGCAAAATTTATTACTAAACAGAAATAAAAACAAAAACCAGAAAAAAAATTAGGTTGCCTCGCAACTAGCGCTATCGTTTAACGCCCCTAGCTAGGCATAAAAGCGAAGATAGATCTACGTAGTGCCATCTTTGGCACTCAATTTTTTTATGGAGTTATGCTCAAGTCCGGGAGGCTCCTTGCGTTTCCCTTCATGCTCGGAGATCTTTTGATCTAAGGCATCTAACAGCTTATTACAAAGTGTAATCAAATTACTCATGCGGTTGATATTCCCACCAATATTCTTAAGTGGTTCAACAATTTTTTGCAATTCACATAATTTCTCTAGAATTTGGGTTCCTTCATAAGAAACGGGTGACCCTTTTTTTAGGGGAAGTACTCCTACTATCCCCTCTATAACTTCGTAAGCGGAACTAGGATCAATTTCAATAAAACTCCCTTTTGAGGCAAAATCAAGGAGTTGCCTATGGGGTAAAGTTAACCCAACATAAAAATTGTGAAGCAAAATCTTGAAATCTCCTTCTATAGCGCAACTACGATAAGATTCTAACATCCTAAACCAAGCATCTCTTAAATTTTCTCCTTGTCTTTGTTTGAAGTGAAGAACTTCAAAGTCGGGAGACGAAGGGGTAAAGACCGAGCTAGCCATTATGACAAGGTAAACGATTTACCACACAACCAACGGAAAAAGGCAAGCGAAAGAGAGAGGAGAAGATTGGGAAAGAGAGGGCAAATAAAATGGCAAGGGTGAAGTGGGGGAGAGGAAAACGAGAGGCAAATGGCAAATAATGTAAATGCGAGGGAGATGAGTTTGTGATGGGTACTTGTATGTTTTGACTTGAGTGAAGACCTCCCCGGCAACGGCGCCAGAAATCCTTCTTGCTACGTCTTGAGCTTGCGTTGGTTTTCCTTGAAGAGAAAAGGGTGATGCAGCAATAGTAGCGTAAGTATTTCCCTCAGTTTTTGATAACCAAGGTATCAATCCAGTAGGAGGCTCCTCAAAAGTCCCACGCACCTACACAAACAAAAAAAGAACTCGCAACCAACGCAATAAAGGGGTTGTCAATCCCTTCATGGCCACTTGCGAAAGTGAGATCTGATAGAGATAGTATGATAAGATAAATATATTTTTGGTATTTTATAATATAGATTGGAAAAGTAAAGATGCAAATAAAAGTATATTGAAAAGTTATATGATAAAAGATAGACCCGGGGGCCATAGGTTTCACTAGTGGCTTCTCACAAGATAGCATAAGTATTACGGTGGGTGAACAAATTACTGTCGAGCAATTGATAGAAAAGCGAATAATTATGAGATTATCTAGGCATGATCATGTATATAGGCATCACGTCCGCAACAAGTAGACCGACTCATGCCTGCATCTACTACTATTACTCCACACATCGACCGCTATCTAGCATGCATCTAGAGTATTAAGTTCATAAGAACAGAGTAACGCATTAAGAAAGATGACACGATGTAGAGGGATAAACCCATGCAATGTGATATAAACCCCATCTTTTTATCCTCGATGGCAACAATGCAATACGTGCCTTGCAACCCCTATTGTCACTGGGTAAGGACACCACAAGATTGAACCCAAATCTAAGCACTTCTCCCATTGCAAGAAAGATCAAGCTAGTAGGCCAACCAAACTGATAATTCGAAGAGACTTGCAAAGATAACTCAATCATACATAAAAGAATTCAGAGGAGATTCAAATATTTCTCATAGATAAACTTGATCATAAACCCACAATTCATCGGATCTCGACAAACACACCGCAAAAAGAGTTACATCAAATATATCTCCACAAGAGAGGGGGAGAACATGGTATTGAGATCCAAAAAGAGAGACGAAGCTATCTAGCTAATAACTATGGACCCGAAGGTCTGTGGTAAACTACTCACAACTCATCGGAGGGGCTATGGTGTTGATGTATAAGCCCTCCGTGGTCGATTCCCCTCCGACGGAGCGCTGGCGAAGGCTCCAAGATGGGATCTCGCGGATACAGAAGGTTACGGTGGTGGATTTTTTTTTCGTTGGCTCCCTGGATGTTTTCGAGGTACGTGGTTATATATAGGAGGAAGAAGTAGGTTGGTGGCCGCCCAAGGGGCCCACGAGATAGGGGGCGCGCCCTGTAGGGGTGGGTGCGCCCTCCACCCTCGTGGCCGCCTCGGCTGCTTCTTATCTTGCACTCCAAGTCCTCTGGATCACGTTTGTTCCAAAAATCACGCTCCCGAAGGTTTCATTCCATTTGGACTCCGTTTGATATTCCTTTTCTTCGAAATACTGAAATAGGCAAAAAAACAGCAATACGGGCTGGGCCTCCGGTTAGTAGATTAGTCCCAAAAATGATATGAATGTGTAAAATAAAGCTCATAAACATCCAAAAGAGGTAATATAATAGCATGGAACAAACAAAAATTATAGATATGTTGGAGACGTATCAGGCACGAGGCTTCACGACGGGCGCCAGTGCGACGCCACCTGCCGCTGAGGTTATCCGTGGCAGCATGAAAATGCCGCGCGCGATGTCCTTGCTTGGAGGAGCACCGGTGGAGGCGAAGCCAAAGCTCGCCGCGGTAGGGTTTGCGGCAGCGACGGCGAAGGGGTCATGGGCGTAGGAAGGGTTGAGGGGGGTGCTGGCGTGGGCATCCATCGGGTCAATTCACCGGCGGCGGCGCGGGCGGGGTGAATATGGCACGGCGGAGAGAGTGCGGCGCGAGTGCTCGAGTGTGCGGCACGCGGAAGCGGGCGCACCAAATAAACGGCGCGCGATGGCGTTTCGGAACGCGTGCTGAAATCTTTATGCCGCGCGTGCATTTATTGCGCCTTCGTTGGTGCTCGCTTAGCGATTGCGCACGCGCTAAAACAACAAATTTCTGGCGCGGCGCTTATATAGCGTGGCTGTTGGAGATGCTCTGATCGTAACACCATTGACAAGCTCTCCTTTGGCGGTGGTTGCTTTATAATATGGGCCAGTTTTTTTGGGCGGCTTAAAAGTTAAGCTGCCTCTCCCCAGCTTAAAAAATAAGCCGCTCCCAAAATTTGTGGAGGCTTCTAGATTAGTAATCCCATAACTAGTTCAGAAGCCCCAATAAATAAGGGATGCGGCTTATGACAAAAGCTAGGGAGGAGGCAGCTTATTTTTTAAGCCGCCAAAAGAACTGACTCTATATAGCGAGGGAATCCTTTTTCATCAAAAAAAAAGGCCAGGGATGCTTTGCATATAGGTGAAAACAGTATCTAAAAACTAAACAGGATCATAAGATACCCTCTCAAAACATTAGGAACAAGGATAAGTTTCATCATCATAACTTTCAGAATCAAAGAAAGTGTTCCATGTCTAGTAGTATATGATATAAAAATGCTTCAAATTGCACCCACAAAATTAGACACATATATACACTAAACTATGGTACTTACTCTGTTACTAGTGTACACTAGTAGAAACGCCTGTTTGTTGCTACGGGCTACAATGCATGTACTTTAGGAAGCATCTCTAGTCTGAACTCTTAATCCAATTATGCCCCTTTACACCTACTACTTTTTATGTACTCTTTTGTTATTTTGGTTGTTGGTATATCATGAAGAAAAAATTCTAGCTACAAAATTCACTAATTAGACAGGCATGACCTTGGTATTAAGAATGATTGCTCACATAATTTTCGAAACGTGTGCTGGCACACATATCCATTAAAAACGAATAACATTTATATTAACGTTTGTACAATTGGTGCACGTATGCGGTTAACAAGTAATTGTGACAGGAAAAAAGTCTATAGGAAGCTCGCTTTGTGCTCTTAGGATGGTGGCGGCTAGGTTGATCCATCTGTGCTCATCCGGCTGTCCGCTGCAGCACTCTTCCCATGATGGAAATAATGCATAGGAAGACGATGGTAAGAGGGACATTGACTGGTTGAAGACTCTTCCCGCAAATGCCTCTCGGCCGGACCGACCCTAAGGCACGATCGTTGGCCACCTCCTCTGTAACGCCTCGAGACCGACGCTCCAGAAGACTTCCAGCTATTCCGAGTTTTGTCGTGTGATTTGTTTTGTTTGTGCATTCATCATGCCATCTCTTGCATTGCATCATGTCATCATGCCATCATATCATTAATTTTTAAAACTCACCTAAATAAATTGCATAGATCGTTGATCTATTTAAATCGAGGGATATTCACATGGTGATTTCTCTTTAAAACATATTCAAAGTCTCCTACTATTATTAGGGAGCTATATTAAATATTTCTTTAATTTGGAAGCCACCGTAACAAACTTGCATTTTAATCTCTCGTTTCCACCTATTCTAAATCCTCGATCATTCTCCAATTGGCTCCGGTTCAAGTTGTGGCACTTTGAGTTATGCCAAAGAAGCCCCATGCCAGTTTTCAGCTCAACTTGTATTTATTTGGCCCTCCAAATAAATATTTTTGCTCCTATTTCTGTTTTGTAAATAGAAAAGGAAAAACCTTTTTCCCCTTCCTTTCCTTAAATCCAGCCAAGCGGGCCCCTGGCCACTCTCCTCCTTCGGACTGGCCCATCTGGCCCAAAGCCGAGCCTCCTCACGAACCCTCATCTTAACCTAGCCAGATTCCACTTCTCTCCCTCGTTCCTCTGCCAGCGCCGCCACCTTCGTCTCGATCCCCATTGCGCACGCATCGCCCGCTGCCAGCGCCAGGAAAACCTGCGACCGATCCTCATCTCCCTCTTCTCGATCTCCCTCTTCCTCGCTAGTGTCGCCATCCACAGAGAAAGAGAGAGGAGTGAGACCCCTCAAGCCAACCACCCCGCGGCCCCGCGAGCTCGTCTGCCCGCACGGCCATGGCACCGCCGGCCTCCATGTCTCGCCGCGCCCTGCTCCCTTCTTCATGTGTTGCTCCACCCTGGCTGCGGTGCGACCAACTCCGGCGGCCCCGTCGCCTCTGCGCGGGAGCGGCGCGCGTCCAACCTCCTCCCTCACCTGCGGCCTCCTCCTCTTCACCTCCGCGCCACCAGCCAGCCACCGGAGCCCGCCGCCACCGCCGGATCAGGCTGCGCTTCGCCGGGGTCCTCCCCTGCCATCGCCTCGGCCCTGCTGGATCTCCTCTGCCGCCATGAACCAGGAGCTCCTCGCTCAAACGCCTTCACCGGCCTTCGCCTCCCACGCTGCCCCAGGACGTCGCGACCTCTTGCCTCTCCCTCGTTTGCAAGGGAGACGAGCGACCGAAGCCTCGCGCCAAGCTCCCCTGCATCGCGTGAGTCACCGAGCCCCTGCCTCCACGACCACTCTTCCTTGGCCAGTTCACATTGCATGACCAGCAGCGCCTTCTCCATGGAGCGCTAGCACCGTTGCGAGTCCTGAGCACCACCATAGGTGGACGTCGTGCTGACCACCTTGGGTTGGCGCTGTATGCTCTTGTTGCCTCCGTGCATCTTCACTTCCTGTGCCCGTGGACATCAAGACCAAGTACCCCCTTCGTTTCGTCAATACCAGCAAGTTCAGAAGATCTCAAGTGCCACTACGAACTGTGTACCACGACACCCACGTGCGCCAAGTTCGGCTACATGACGACCCGCCAAGACCTTGAACAACTACCGCCACCGCCGTGTACCACTACTTCCTCTACCACCGACATGTACGACTACGAAACGAGAACGACTACTTCCACGATGTCCGTCAACCACTACCGTCGCCCCGAAGATGTTGAATTCGTCAAGCACCTCTCCGAGACGAACGTGTACAACTACTTCCCACTACGACACGAGTACAACTACTTCCACTACGACCGCTGCAAGAACGACTACTTCCTCTATATCGTACCAAACTCGTTCCGCCCGAAATGCACGCTTCGAAGGTATAATCTCGAGACAATCAACCATGGACCGAATGCATGTTGTCTGAGATGAACCGTATGTTTGCATCGTGCCCGTTTGTTTCGTGCACGTTCCTCCTCGTTTGCCATGCCGTCGACCTGTGGGAACCCAGTAATCGGGAGCACCCCACCATCTTGCATGACTCGCTCACGCTCACTTCCTTTTGCACCGGTATCTCCGTGAGCTACCGGAACCGATATGTTGCCGTGGCATCATTTTCGGATTCGTTGTCGTGGCACCCGTTTTGTTCCGCTATAGTGACCAAATGCTTCATAACATGCTTATGTCAACATTTTCATATAAATTGCATAAAACTTGCATATGTCATCCGCATCATGATAACAACAATTAAAATGTTTAAAATTGTTGCTTGCTTTAAATTGCTAAATAACATGGGGATTTTCCGGAAGTGTTGTTTGTGTTTCCGGCCTCATTTAAACTTGCCTAAATATGTAGTTTAATTATGCTCCACCTCTTGCCATGTTAACCAACATTTAATCTTGTCTTGTTCATAACCGAGAGAGAAACTAAATAATTGATGTGGTGTTCCGTCAATATGCAACTCGTTGCATATTGAGCTCCACTTAAATTGTAGTGTTGTTTGTTTCACCTTGCCATGTCATGCCTAACCGGACATGCATCATACTTGTTTGTGCATCATGACATGTTTATGCTTGTGTGTTTACCATGTTGTTTGTTTCTTTCCGGTTTGCTTCTCTCGTTAGCTTCGGTTTCGTTCTGGAGTTGTGAGGATTCGTGCGACTACGTGCGTTTGTCTTCTTCATGGACTCGTTCTTCTTCCTTGCGGGATCTCAGGCTAGATGACCATTACCCTTGATATCACTTCTATCTTTGCTTGCTAGTTGCTCCGTTCTATCGCTATGCTGCGCTACCTATCACTTGTTTTACCAAGCCTCCCAAATTGCCATGTCAACCTCTAACATTTTCACCCTTCCTAGCAAACCATTGCTTGGCTATGTTATCGCTTTGCTCAGCCCCTCTTATAGGGTTGCTAGTTGCAGGTGAAGTTGAAGATTGCTCCATGTTGGACAGGATTATGTTGGGATATCACAATATCTCTTATTTAATTAATGCATCTATATACTTGGTAAAGGGTGGAAGGCTCGGCCTTATGCCTGGTGTTTTGTTCCACTCTTGCCGCCCTAGTTTCCGTCATACCGGTGTTATGTTCCCGGATTTTGCGTTCCTTACGCTGGTCGGGTGATTTATGGGACCCCTTGACAGTTCGCTTTGAATAAAACTCCTCCAGCAAGGCCCAACCTTGGTTTTAACATTTGCCACCTAAGCCTTTTTCCCTTGGGTTCTGCAGACTCAAGGGTCATCTTTATTTTACCCCCCGGGCCAGTGCTCCTTCGAGTGTTGGTCCAAACTAGAGCACCGTGCGGGACCATTCCTTGGCAACTTGGATTATGTCGGTACCTGTACGCTTAGCTTATCCGGTGTGCCCTGAGAATGAGATATGTGCAGCTCCTATCAGGATTTGTCGGCACAGCGGGTGGTCTTGCTGGTCCTGTTTTACCACTGTCGAAATGTCTTGTAAACCAGGATTCCGAGACTGATCGGGTCTTCCTGGGAGAAGGAATATCCTTCGTTGACCATGAGAGCTTGTGATGGGCTAAGTTGGGACACCCTTGCAGGTTATAAACTTTCGAGAGCCGTGCCCGCGGTTATGTGGCAGATGGGAATTTGTTAATATCCGGTTATAGATAACTTGACACTTGACTTAACTAAAACGCATCAACCGCGTGTGTAGCCGTGATGGTCTCTTCTCGGCGGAGTCCGGGAAGTGAACACGGTTTTGGGTTATGTTTGACGTAAGTAGGAGTTCAGGATCACCTCTTGATCATTTCTAGTTGACGACCGTTCCTTTGCTCCTATTCTCTCTCTCATTTGCGTATGTTAGCCACCATATTTGCTTAGTGCTTGCTGCAGCTCCACCTCATTACCCCATCCTTCCTATAAGCTTAAATAGTCTTGATCTCGTGGTTTTGAGATTCTTTGAGTCCTCGTGACTCACGGATACTATCACAACAGTTGCAGGTGCCGATGATACCAGTGCAGAGGATGCTACCTAGCTCAGATGGGAGCTCAACGAAGATCTTAGTTGTTGTTATGTGTTGTTTCTTGTTGATCAGTAGTGGAGCCCAGTTGGGACGATCGGGGATCTAGCAGTTGGGTTATCTTCTTTTCTTTTGGCTTCGTCCGTAGTCGGACTATGTGTGTGTACTCTGAATGATGTATGATTTATTTAAGTAGTTGTGTGAAGTGGCGATTGTAAGCCAACTCTTTATCCCAGTCTTGTTCATTACATGGGATTGTGTGAAGATGACCCTTCTTGCGACAAAACCACAATGCGGTTATGCCTCTAAGTCGTGCTTCGACACGTGGGAGATATAGCCGCATCGTGGGTGTTACAAGTTGGTATCAGAGCCTTCCCCGACCTTAGGAGCCCCACTGCTTGATCGTTTTTAGCGGCCGAGTTGAATGTTTTGAGTAATTTAGGATTGTATATATCGGAGAGTTAGGAATTCTTTTTACTCCCCAGTCTCTTCATCACTCTGGTAAGGCATCCTGACGTAGAGTTTTGACTCTTCTCTTCTCAAATTTCACTAAATTTTTTTTAGGATCACGCGGGTATCTTGGAATCGTTCCGATGGTTTTATGATGAGAACATTGTCTTGGTGCCTCTGTCGGGGTTTAGTGGAAGTGTCCCGGGAGTTGAGCTCGAGGTGTTGTCGCCATAATTTTATCGTTGCAGTTCTGGAATACCTGAGTTTAGTACGCCGACATCGAAAATCTCTTTTATGCAGTTCGTTGGTGAGATAACCTCGACGCCACCCAGTACTGGGGCGGGAGTTCGGGAGTATTGCCATAACTCGTATAACGGATGCTTTTCGAAGGTTGAGGTACATGATTTCCGAAGGTTTCTTGGTTATGTGTTGACGGATGGATACAGCTTGGATGTAGAGATTGTTAGTTTTGGGTGAGATATATATATTGCTTCCCCTGTATCCCCAACACCAGATTGCATAACCAGAAAGTTTTGGGAGTTTTATAGGTGGGAATT
Source organism: Aegilops speltoides (assembly GCA_021437245.1). NCBI lineage: Eukaryota > Viridiplantae > Streptophyta > Magnoliopsida > Poales > Poaceae > Aegilops > Aegilops speltoides. Next base: position 448,144,980 of record CM038147.1, read on the forward strand.
CAAGTAGCTCCTAGAATATCTTTTCGACAGATGCATGATATGAGATTGGGGTTCGACGTCTAGTGGTCCGCCTATCCACGGTCGTTTTTTACAGTGGTCTCGTTGTGTCTTAAAGAACCCTTGGCTATGCCGATTCGGGACACTTCAGTATGTCATGTGCCTTGCCTTGTACATGATGGTGCTGTACGATCGAGCCCGTGTAGGCCCCACCACGAAAACTTCGGACGAAATCTCTATCATATGTTTGTTCCGGCTTATTCTGCAAGCCAAATCCTTTGTTTTGTTTTGATTTGTGGTATTCGAGTTGCTTCGAAGTCAAATGTTGAATCCATACCTTTCCTAAACGGTGTTCTCATATTGCTATGTGAATACTAATCCTTCTTGATCATCGACGTCGTCATGTTAATTCTTTTCCAACCGGCGTGCTTCTCTTCAAGTGGATCCGATCATTTCAACATCCGCAAGATCAATTCTAAATTTTCTCAATGGTATCCATTCCATCTACCCGAAGTTGCTTTTGTTTTCCCGCCCTCCCACCCTTAACTTCAAGGACTCATATATTCTAATCAAGTATCCATTTATTCATGCGAAGTCTATTCACTCCTTTCAATCAATGTTCTGATCCGGTGATCCTCGTGAAGATGCTCACGAGCTTCAAGTTCATCATTCTTCATTCTCGTATTCTTTTCCGGTGGATTTAACTCAAGCTTTCGGTGTTGATCATATTCTTTTTCTCATTTCAAGTGCTTTCTTATGCCGGTGTGTCTCTTAATCATTCACTTCTCGCTATTCCTTCGTTCTCGAGTGTTGAATATATCTCAGAAGGCCCGTCTTTCCATTCTCAATCCGTCCGTCCAAATTATTTCGAGGTTGTTATATCATTCAGGCCATTTAATTCAACCGGTGCAATCCCCCCTTTTCAATCAATCATTCAACGGTGTTTTCCTTTGAGTGGGCCCTAACCCACATGTCTTTCCCAGGATCTTACCTGACTCTTCTAATTTTCCCCGGAGCTACTTCCGAATTCTTTTTGAAGTTTGACGTAAGAATGAATTTCATCAGTCAGATGTTTTCCAAGACCAATTTCAAATTATTTTTCATTGTTGGCTCAACCTTTTTGTTTACATTCTCCCGGAGTATCTCAACAATTCATGGTGGTGGTTCTCATCATCATTCTCAACATTTGAAGGCCGAAGAAGGATTTCTCTTAAATCTTGCTCCATTCTCTTCAAGATGCATAGTTCAAGCTTGATGCCATGCTCATAATTGTTTTGATTGTGACAATTCTTTTCTTACCATCCGGAGCATTTCATGAGTTGTTTTCATTTCTTTCCTCCGAAGGCCATCATGTCTTAATTCTTCATTCTCAGCGTGTAGCTATCGTTCTCCAATTCTTACCGGTGCATTGTTCAATTATCCTCTAATCAGTTCATGTTGTCTTCGTTCTCATGTATCTAAATCCCTTCAAGTATCTTCATTCGTTTTTTAATCCTTCCCGGTGAATTGTGCCTTTGCTACGTTCATTTTCAATTCTTACGATGGTTCATTCAAGACTTCACTTCCTTCGTTATCATATCAATTCATTCGTTGTTCTAAATCCTACCGGTGGTTCCATCTATACCTTCTCAAGTTTACGCTATATCTCTCTTAATCCTTTTTCAATGGGAATAAGTAGTATGCCAAATCCATTGCTTGTCATCAATTTAAATTGGTGAAGGATAGGCATAACGTAATTCTTATTATTGTTTCATCCAAGTAATCTAGTTTCTTCTTTCCAGAGTTGTTCATCATGTCACATTTCTCGGTTCGATATGCTTCATCTTTTCTTTTACCGGAGTTCTTCATGGAGTCTCTACATGGTGGTTCGTCAAGGATTCTTTTCATTCTTCAATTGTTCTTCAAGATTTTTCTTGAAGTTAAGATCAGCCAAGCTATACTCAAAAATTAAACATGGTATTCAACACATGTCTTGTTTTGAGGAGTTCAAGCATTCTTCATCTTGCATTCCAAAGTGCAATTCTTTCTACATTATCTTCTGAGGTGGTGTTAGGTCATTCTTGATAATTTCCCTTCGCGTTTCATGATTCACAAGTTTTCAAGAGTGACATTTAAATCCATCATTTCCTCTTTGCTTAAGAGATCTTTTCAACTGTCAATCTCTTCATTGGAGTTATCTTGGTATAGATTTCACCTAAAGCCTTCCATTGTGAATGTTGCTATTGTGGTGTTTATCAACGATCCAAGTTATCTCTTTTCCATCTTGGTGGAACAAGCTTTCATCTCTTCGTTAATCTCAAGCACGCAATTGTTTTTCGTTAGTGGCAGAATTTCACCTCAAGTTTTGAGATGTCTCCCTAAGCTCACAAGGATCATATCCTTTCGTTGTTGATTTTCCAACAACCCCGTTATAACCTTCTTTGCAAGGATGCTTTCCAAGCTCATTGTGGCAGAAGTTGGCATTTCCTTCTCCATTCTGTTATTCCAATGATCTATCTTCTACTCTTTCTTCCGGAGGCTTTGTGAGGTTGCTCTCATTGAACCATCATCTCGTTTTGTCAAGATCATGTTATTTTCTTGCTTATCCACTTAACCGGAGTGTCATGTCCTCTCTTCAAGTTCTTTTCATCTTATCAAGTCTTGCATCTCTTTTCAACTGGAGTGCTGTCCGAATTTGATCGTCCTTGTTCCTTGTTTATCTCGTTTCAACCAAAGTGGTTTCAATTCTACCTTGTCCATTAAACTCTTGATTTATGACTTTGCAACCTTCAAGTCCTCGTAATGTTCCTTGTTCCTCTTTTCTAACGGATTGTTTGCAATCTCGTTCTTCTCAGTTGTGCTCTTTCTTTTAAATTGCTCAACCTCTCAAGGTTCTTTGGTTTCACTCATTGGTCGAAGAAGCAACTTAGTTTTACCTCTTCTCTTCCCTTCCGTTTCTCTCCGGTGCCATCCTAGATCTCGGAACGAGATCCTCTTGTAGTGGTGGAGTGTTGTAACGCCCCGAGACCGACGCTCCAGAAGACTTTGTAACACCCCAAAAAAATTTAACCAGGTTTTAGTTATTAAAATTTTGCCAAGAGTTTAAATTTTTTGCCTGCAAGAATATATCTGTTGATTTCAAAACTTTTCTTTTAATATTAAGGAGTTTTTCCCAAGTGGATCCTACCAAAACATATTGGACTTATTTCCCTCTCATTTAAAAACATCTCTCAATCAGTAGATTTGTTTATTAAATTATTTCACCCTGAGCTTTATTCATTAAATGACTTGTTTTAAAATTTGGAGCTCTTTTTGAACTACAACCATTTGATATATTTATCTAAAAATCCCACCAAAATTTGGAGATGTCATGTGATGCTTTTAAATCACTTTTATGCAAAAAGATATTTCATTCATTGGATATTTTGAGTTCTACACCTAGTTTTCAAATCTGGTCCAATGGGCAATTTTACACTACAACCTATTTAAATATTTCTTTAAAACTTCTACCAAAATTAGGGGAGGTCAGTAGGAGCATATTATTCCACCTTGTGCAAAAACCCATTTATGTTCTTTGAAAAATTTGAGTGAATCATCCTCTTTTGCATTCTGGTCTAATTTGAGGATTTGTACAGCAACCACCATTTTAGTTGCTCCCTTGCCTATGATTCCTTTTCATACCTGTAGCCCTCCCTACTAAACTCCTAAGTCCAGGAGCATGCAACCATTGGCATAATTTTGGTTCATGAAATAATGCCATTCACATCCTGTCCAGGAATGTAGTTTTGCAAAACTTGCACTAGCAAGTTTCCCCTTTGTCCAAATAACTTCACCACCCTCTCTTTCATCCACAGAGACACTGATCTGGACATTTTGGCCACTCCAAGAAATGCCTAAATGCCCTTAGCATTTTATCAAACACCTTACGGGCATGATCTGTTTTGACATGAATTTTGGCATTGCACTGTGAACTTGCACCTCTGATCAAACAAGCATGTCCACTAGACTCCCCGTTACTCCTAACCTAGATCTGCTAAATGCCAGCCTCACCCAAGCTCTGTAGCATGCTCTGGCATTACGTCGAGCACGTCCCGTGCACGCCCAGAGCGCGAGCAGAGCGTGCGTTTGGCACGCACATGCGCCGAGCCGACACACTGGCCCCCACGGTTTTGTCCCGCTCTGCAGCACCATGCCAAGTGCTCCCCTTCTCACCGCAACACACCAAGCCGCCCCTCGCCACGCCCCGGCAGGCCAAGAGCTAGCCGCCGTGGTCGCCCGACAGCCCCTGCTCATGTCGGCACCGTCCGAGCCTCCCCCGCTCGCCAGCTCGCCCCTGGAGTAGTGCCCACTCGTCCGCTAGCTCCTGCCGTCATCCCCAGCCACGCCACGTTGCCCTGCAAGCTACAGAGAGGCGGTTCGCCGGCATCCTCATCCGTCGCCACGGAACCAACCTCAACGAGCTATAAAAGGAGGCCCCCGAGCTTCCCCGAGCACGCAGGCAACCTCAGGCCACCCAAATGGCACTCCCCTAGCTCGCATTCGACCCGGGGAGGCCTCCTTCCTCATCTCCGGCAACTCCTGCCGCCGCCACCGCCCCGGCCAATCCGGCACCCCTAGTACCTCCCCCTCTCCGTTCTCTTCACCAAGAGCTTCCTCATCCTCCCGTGAACCATTCCCACTACTCAATTTTGATCGGGACACACCGCGGGAGAAAAATCACCTTGCCCGACGGTCTCCATCCGCCGCGAAGCTCGCCGCCGGCAGCTCCGTCCATCCCCGAGACCATATCGACCACCGGAGTGACCTTCTTGATCCCCTGAGCACGCCGATGGCCTCCGTTCCCCGAACGGTGCTATCATTCGCCGGTGAGCCTCGCCGGAGCCCCGCCCCTTCGGAAAGAGAGGAGGAGACGACGCGGCGATCGGTCAACCTCGACCCGATGGGCCGGCGGGCCCACTGTCAGTGACACCCCGCGCCGTCCACGTGTTTAAGTGAAGGCGTAATCCACCGAAGTACGTTTTCCCCGCTTCGAAAGCGTAATCTCGCTTGAAACGTTTTCTTTTTCTGTTTTTATTAAAAACAGATTTGACCAGAACTTTGACTGGTTATATCTTTTTAAATATAACTCCAAATTGACTGATTCTTTTTCCTATCTCCCTCAAATTTCACCTAGTTTATTTTAAGATTTATTTGAAAAAAAATTCATAACAGCTTTTGGTGCTGTTTTTAGTTTGTGTGTTAATTCTTTTATATTGCCAAAATAGGATTTTTGAAGAGAGGAGAAATGTTTCAAGTTTTGAAGTGCACCCTGCCTTACCACTCATTGAAGGCAAGCATTCTGAAACCCGGCATAATATTTTTTGTGTGTTCGATGACACGTTTATAAAATCACCTCACTTTGGAGAAGATTGTTATTTCATGTGATATGATCATATGCATGGGTGCATGTTATTGATTTCCATGTTGTTGGAAATAAACACACTTGTGATGATAATCGCCCTCATGTGCCTTGCATGCATACCGGCAGGAACCCGGGAAAACCTCTGCCTTGGGTAGGCATGAGTTTGTCGCCGGTCTCCGTCGGGACGGTTATGTCTGGTATGGCATGGTAAGGTGATATGAGCGGTGACTCTGTTGGTTGAAATACATTCGTTATGCTAATCATGCAGGGAATACTTAAACCTCCTGAGTCGACCGTAGATCGAGTCTTGTGCCAGTAACCCCCATACTTGTTTCAGTATTACCACTGTCTCTCTGACAAGTAGAGTGCAGTTCGATAAGTTGTCAACCTCTTTCTAGCACACACCGCATGAGAGGCCATGGTGGAAGATACCGGTTGTAGCTGGTAGGCGAGCCACGGTCCGGGGCATGGGTGTTTCAGTTGGGACGAGAGGGGGCACCCCTTAGAGCGCATGTATAAATTTGATCCCATGCTACGCGAGGTTGTAGCCTCCCACTTAGAGTTTTGCTTGACAGTGTCGTGGGTGATTCGGACACGGTGAGTTAAGCTGGTGTGTGCAAGTTAGGTGTGTTTTCAACAAAAGGCCGTGAGCGGAATTAGCCCGATGGACTAAAGAAATCCGTTACTCGTGGGTAAAGAGTACACCCTCTGCAGAGGTTAAAACTATTCAATAGCCGTGTCCATGGTTAAGGATTACGATGCAGGATGGGTCAAGTGTTGGTCTTAGTGTCGGTCTTCGGAGGTGAAGCTGTTAACCAGAACTGGAACAACATGGATTGTGACTTGTGACTTGTGATGATTATGATTATCATTATTGTTGACTAACCCGTGATATTATTGTTATTATCGAGTATCTCTGGGATGGTTCTACCTCCGAGATATTCACTATGATTGTTATTTTAAAGCCCTTTATGTGGTGTCGCTCAGACGCCCGACTGTGGCAATTCTTTTAAAGCCCTTTATGTGGTGTTGCTCAGACGCCCGACTGTGGCATTTCTTTTAAAGCCCTTTATGCGGTGTCGCTCAGACGCCCGACTGTGGCATTTATTTTGAAGCCCTTTATGTGGTGTCGCTCAGACGCCTTGACCGTGGCATTTATTTTAAAGCCCTTTATGTGGTGTCGCTCGACGCCTTGATCGTGGCATTTATTTTAAAGCCCTTTATGTGGTGTCGCTCGGGCCTTTGACCGTGGCATTTATTTTAAAGCCCTTTATGTGGTGTCGCTCGGGCCTTGATTGTGGCATTTCTTTTAAAGCCCTTTATGTGGTGTCGCTAAGACCCCCGACTGTGGCATTGCTTGTTATTTATTTCATAAATTTTAATACTACTATGATATTGCATTTTTATAAATAACCTGCTTGCACGCATCAGGGTTTTTTTTTGTGACTGACGTCATGAGCATAAAATATTTTCAGCACATCATTGTTATATTATACCTGTGTTCTTAATGTTTGCGAGTACATTCAAAGTACTCACTGGCTTGTCCCTGGCTATTGTCTTGGCCAGATTTTCTTGCACGGAGAGGAGCGACGCGATGACAGCCCCGGAACCCGCACAATGCAGATAGCAGCCTCGCGAAGATAGGAGTTAACCAGGTTAGCTGTTCCTGTGGGAATTGGAGTCCCATAGACACTGATGATTCCACAAACCGCTTCCGCCATCAACCACTAGAAACTATTTGTTGTACTCACAGGCCAGAATGGTCTTGTACTGCATATTTTGTATTTTTGCTTGGAATTTCTGTATCAAGTTGGAGCCTCATCAGCTAACAGTAATCCTGGGGCTGATGAGCACAACGGTCTTTTCTGGAAATTTATTACCCAGAAAACCGGTCGTGACAGACTTCCAGCTATTTCGAGTTTTGTCGTGTGATTTGTTTTGTTTGTGCATTCATCATGCCATCTCTTGCATTGCATCATGTCATCATGCCATCATATCATTAATTTTTAAAACTCACCTAAATAAATTGCATAGATCGTTGATCTATTTAAATCGAGGGATATTCACATGGTGATTTCTCTTTAAAACATATTCAAAGTCTCCTACTATTATTAGGGAGCTATATTAAATATTTCTTTAATTTGGAAGCCACCGTAACAAACTTGCATTTTAATATCTCGTTTCCATCTATTCTAAATCCTCGATCATTCTCCAATTGGCTCCGGTTCAAGTTGTGGCACTTTGAGTTATGCCAAAGAAGCCCCATGCCAGTTTTCAGCTCAACTTGTATTTATTTGGCCCTCCAAATAAATATTTTTGCTCCTATTTCTTTTCTGTAAATAGAAAAGGAAAAAACTTTTTCCCCTTCCTTTCCTTAAATCCAGCCGAGTGGGCCCCTGGCCACTCTCCTCCTTCGGACTGGCCCATCTGGCCCAAAGCCCAGCCTCCTCACGAACCCTCATCTTAACCTAGCCCGATCCCACTTTTTTCCCTCGTTCCTCTGCCAGCGCCGCCACCTTCGTCTTGATCCCCATTGCGCACGCATCGCCCGCTGCCAGCGCCAGGAAAACCTGCGCCCGATCCTCATCTCCCTCTTCTCGATCTCCCTCTCCCTTGCTCGTGTCGCCATCCGCAGAGAAAGAGAGAGGAGCGAGACCCCTCAAGCCAACCACCCCGCGGCCCCGCGAGCTCATCCGCCCGCACGGCCATGGCACCGCCGACCTCCATGTCTCGCCGCGCCCTGCTCCCTTCTTCATGTGTTGCTCCGCCCTGGCTGCGGTGCGACCAACTCCGGCGGCCCCGTCGCCTCTGCGCGCGAGCACCGCGCGTCCAACCTACTCCCTCACCTGCGGCCTCCTCCTCGTCGCCTCTGCGCCACCAGCCAGCCACCGGAGCCCGCCACCGCCGCCGGATCAAGCTGCGCTTCGCCGGGGTCCTCCCCTGCCGCCGCCTCGGCCCTGCTGGAGCTCCTCTGCCGCCATGAACCAGGAGCTCCTCGCCCAAATGCCTTCACCGGCCTTCGCCTCCCACACTGCCCCAGGACGTCTCAACCTCTTGCCTCTCCCTCGCCTGCAAGGGAGACGAGCGACCGAAGCCTCGCGCCAAGCTCCCCTGCATCGCGTGAGTCGCCGAGCCCCTGCCTCCACGACCACTCTTCCTCGGCCAGTTCATCACGCATGACCAGCAGCGCCTTCTCCATGGAGCGCTAGCACCGTTGCGAGTCCTGAGCACCACCGCAGGTGGCCGTCATGCTGACCACCTTTGGTTGGCGCTGTACGCTGTTGTTGCCTCCGTGCATCTTCACTTCCTGTGCCCGTGGACATCAAGACCCAGTACCCCCTTCGTTTCGTCAATACCGGCAAGTTCAGAAGATCTCAAGTACCACTGCGAACTGTGTACCACGACACCCACGTGCGCCAAGTTCGGCTACATGACGACCCGCCAAGACCTTGAACAACTACCGCCGCCGCCGTGTACCACTACTTCCTCTACCGCCGACATGTACGACTATGAAACGAGAACGACTACTTCCACGACATCCGTGAACCACTACCGTCGCCCCGAAGATGTTGAACTCGTCAAGCACCTCTCCGAGACGAACGTGTACAACTACTTCCCACTACGACATGAGTACAACTACCTCCACTACGACCGCTGCAAGAACGACTACTTCCTCTACATCGTACCGAACTCGTTCCGCCCGAAATGCATGCTTCGAAGGTATAATCCCGAGATGATCAACCGTGGACTGAATGCATGTTGTCTGAGATGAACCGTATGTTTGCATCGTGCCCGTTTGTTTCGTGCACCTTCCTCCTCGTTTGCCATGCCGTTGACCCGTGGGAACCCGATAACCGGGAGCACCCCACCATCTTGCATGACTTGCTCACGCTCACTTCCTTTTGCACTGGTATCTCCGTGAGCTACCGGAACCGATATGTTGCCGTGGCATCATTTTCGGATTCGTTGCCGTGGCACCTGTTTTGTTCCGCCATAGTGACCAAATGCTTCATAACATGCTTATGTCAACATTTTCATAAAAATTGCATAAAACTTGCATATGTCATCCGCATCATGATAACAACAATTAAAATGTTTAAAATTGTTGCTTGCTTTAAATTGCTAAATAACATGGGGATTTTCCGGAAGTGTTGTTTGTGTTTCCGGCCTCATTTAAACTTGCCTAAATATGTAGTTTAACTATGCTTCACCTCTTGCCATGTTAACCAACATTTAATCTTTTCTTGTTCATAACCGAGAGAGAAACTAAATAATTGATGTGGTGTTCCGTCAATATGCAACTCGTTGCATATTGAGCTCCACAAAAATTGTAGTGTTGTTTGTTTCACCTTGCCATGTCATGCCTCATTAAACCGGACATGCATCATACTTGTTTGTGCATCATGACATGTTTATGCTTGTGTGTTTACCATGTTGTTTGTTTCTTTCGGTTTGCTTCTCTCGTTAGCCGGTTTAGATTCGAGTTGTGAGGATTCGATGCGACTATGTGCGTTTGTCTTCTTCATGGACTCGTTCTTCTTCCTTGCGGGATCTCAGGCAAGATGACCATTACCCTTGATATCACTTCTATCTTTGCTTGCTAGTTGCTCCGTTCTATCGCTATGCTGCGCTACCTATCACTTGTTTTACCAAGCCTCCCAAATTGCCATGTCAACCTCTAACATTTTCACCCTTCCTAGCAAACCATTGCTTGGCTATGTTATCGCTTTGCTCAGCCCCTCTTATAAGCGTTGCTAGTTGCGGTGAAGTTGAAGATTGCTCCATGTTGGACAGGATTATGTTGGGATATCACAATATCTCTTATTTAATTAATGCATCTATATACTTGGTAAAGGGTGGAAGGCTCGGCCTTATGCCTGGTGTTTTGTTCCACTCTTGCCGCCCTAGTTTCCGTCATACCGGTGTTATGTTCCCGGATTTTGCGTTCCTTACGCGGTCGGGTGATTTATGGGACCCCCTTGACAGTTCGCTTTGAATAAAACTCCTCCAGCAAGGCCCAACCTTGGTTTTAACATTTGCCACCTAAGCCTTTTTCCCTTGGGTTCTGCAGACTCAAGGGTCATCTTTATTTCACCCCCCGGGCCAGTGCTCCTTCGAGTGTGGCCTCGTAAGTAATTTACGAGCCACCTTCCGAGTGATCACCAGTTCTGCTATCAGACACAATACTTATCCCCATTGCTTTGAACCCCTTTCACGCCCTGTTTCACGCATCAAACGATTGTCTGCCCGCTTGAAACTTCACATGATACCTCCTTACCTTGCTCTCGATATTTTCTTAAGTTTAAATTCGAGAGTTACTTCCGCCAACTTCCTCGAGGTTATCGACCAGATAGTCGACCTTGAAGAGGTCCGTACTCCCGAAATGCCCACCCTTAATCCTTTCCGTAAGTACGATGAAGATCCCGAAGAAAGGATGTGTACTACATCATGATGGCCTGAAGTAGAGAAATGAAGACATCAACATAATGGATCGACCGCTTCGAGAAGAGCAACCAAGACCGAGAAGATCCGTTAGAATACCGTAACCAGAACTTTCCCCCTTACTCCCCTCTTAAATCTCGGGACGAGATTTCTTGTAGTGGAGGAGAATTGTGACGCCCGGATAATCAAGCTACAGTAACCTCTGCTAATGACGCCATGTCACCTCCGTTACTGTCGCTAATCTCGCGTTAGTTCAAAACGATTCGAATTCAAACTTGAATTTTTGGCAAACAAACAAAGTTTTCAAACTTTAAAACAAAAATGTTCGAACCGTGTCAAATATTGCATAGATAATTATGGTGAAGTAAACACATTTTTAGAAAATGCATAAATATTTTAAATTGAATAAAACAGAAAGGAAAATAAATAAATAATAAATGAAAGGGAAAACAAAACAAAAGTAAAACAACAGACCCCCATTTGGGCGTGGCCAGTGGCCTCGAACCCTGACCGCCCACAGCCCAACCGGCCGCGCCCCACCCCCACTGCCTTATCCTCACACCCCCACTTCCCCCACACCACGATCCATCTCCCCCTCCCCTGCCCCCGATTGGATCGGGGGAATTGGCCCCAAATGCCGCCGCCCGAGACCGTGTCGCGGGAGCCGCCACCGTCGCTCTCCACCTCGACCTCCCCGTCCTAGACCGCCCGCACCGGACCGCTTCTTCCTCGACCGGATCTGGGTCGCGCCTCTGGCGCCCCCGACGCCGTCGCCACCCATCTCCGCTGTCGCCTCCTCGTCTCCTCCTCGCCGGGCGCCAACAAGCCCCGCCGCCCCCTCAAGTCCAGGCGCCACCCCACCTCATCTACGTCGTCGGCGTGAACCAGGTCAAGCCGGAGCGCTCCGGAGGCGTCGCCCTCGATCCATCCCCTCCGACCACGTCGCCGCTCGATCTGCACACTGTCGCCCCGACGCGCGTCGAAAGCACGCCAACAGCTCGGGGTGAGCTCCGTGGCTCTCCCCTCTCCCCTCCTCGACTCACCGCCGAGGTCGCCATCGCGCCGTCGGTCTCCGGCGATGGGCTCGATCACCGCGACCGTGCTGCGCGCCAACTGCGTCGTTACCGCCGACACGCCCGAACGCACCCATGACCGCGCCCGTCGGCGATGCTTTCGCCTCTCGCTGCTCCCGCCGTGTCTTGCGCTCGCATCGCCGCCGCTGTCGTTTCCGTCCTCTGCGGCCTTTTGCTGACCCGTTGATCGCAGCCTTTGGCCCCTGTGCGGCTTGCATCGTCGCGTCGCCGTGGTCGCCGGCGCCCAGCGCCGTTCCTTCCCTGTCGACCTTGGCGGGTGCCTAGCGCCCGCTCCAGGCGCCCGCTAACATCGAACCCACTATGCCCCCCAGGCCGATAGCGAGAGGGCCCGCCCTAAACGTTTTATAAAAAAAAAGAATAAAAAGAATAATTAAGAAAACAATTAAGTAATTAACTAACTTAATTAATCTTGATTAGATTAACCTAATCACTTTAATTAAATTAAGTAATCTGTTTAGTTAACTAAGTCGATAACCGTGGGACCCACCGTCGCCACCCAGTCAACACCCTGTTGATCTGCGGCGTCATCTTGGCGTCAAGAGGCGTCGGCATGCAATCGCTCGATAATGTTAAATTAAATTAATTAAATAAATTCTAAAAATGATTTAAAACTTTAGAAAATCATATAAAATAATCCGTAACTTCGGATGAAAATACTTTCTACATGAAAGTTGCTCGAACGCAGCGAGGCGAATCGGATCGTGGCCCGTTAGTCCACCACACATCCCTAGCATAGTGAACCTGCAACATTTCACCTTGGTTCATCGTCCAAAACGCGAAATGCGAGGATACTTTCCGGATGTTTCCCCTTCACGGTATCACCTACTACGCGTTAGGGCTGCTTGAACACAGCGTATTGTCTTGTTATGCTTTGTGATGCTTTGATTGCTCTATTATTTATTGTGTTCCCCCTCCGTTACTTCTTTCGGTAGACCTCGAGACTGCTGGCGACCCCCGATTCGACTACGGAGTTGGCGACCCTCCTTCTTGCCGAGCAACCAGGCAAGCCCCCCCTTGATCACCAGATATCGCCTATTCTCCTCTATCTTGCTTGCATTAGAGTAGTGTAGCATATTCTTGCTTTCAGTTAATCCTATTACGATGCATAGCGACATTGTTGCTACATCTGTTGATACCTTACGCAATCCTAAATACTTAGTATAGGATGCTAGTTTATCATCATTGGCCCTACATTCTTGTCGATCGCCTTGCTATACTATCGGGCCGTGATCACTTGGGAGGTGATCACGGTATATACTATACATACATACATACTATCTGAGATGGTGACTAAAGTCGGGTCACTCGAGGAGTACCCGCAAGTGATTACGATGAGGGGCTGAAAGGACGGTGGCTCCATCCCGGTAGAGGTGGGCTGGGTTCCCGACGGCCCCGATGTTACTTTGTGGCGGGCGGCAGGCAGGTTGAGACCACCTAGGAGGCAGTGGGCTGGCCTGCTCGGCGTTCAGCGGATACTTAACACGCTTAACGAGATCTTGGTATTTGATCCGAGTCGGCCATTTGGTCTATCGCACTAACCATCTCGCGGGAGTAGTTATGGGTATCCCGCGTCGTGGTATCGGCCGAAGCCTTCTTGGCGTCGGCGACGGGCGGCGCCGGATTGGACTAGAACGCCACTAGGCTAGGTGCGCTTCTGCCGCCCTACTTAGCGTGCGGGTGTGCTCGGGCGATGGGCCCGCAGACCCTGCGCGCTAAGGTTTAGACGGCGTGTTTGACCTCTCTGTTGTGCCTAGGTGGGGCTGCGGCGTGTTGATCTTCCGAGGCGGGCATGACCGAGAAAGTGTGTCGGCCAAATGGGATCGGCGTGTTGGGTTATGTGGTGCACCCTGCAGGAAGTTAATCTATTGAATAGCCGTGATCTTGATGTGGGGCGACTTGGAGTTGTACCTTGACCTTATGACAACTAGAACCGGATACTTAATAAAACACACCCTTCCAAGTTCCACGAGACAACTCGGTGATCGCTTTTCCGCAGGCGGCGAGGGAGGATCGCGGGTAGGATTATACTATGCGATGCTCTGGAGATGCTACTTGGAGATGCTACTTGGAGATGCTACTTGGCGATGCTACTTGGAGGACTTGATCTACTCTCTTCTACTGCTTTGCAAGGCGGAGGCTGCGAGCGTAGTCTTCAATAGGATTAGCTATCCCCTCTTATTACGGCATTCTGCGATTCGGTCTACTCATATGGCCTCCTTACACATATACCCATGCATATGTAGTGTAGTTCCTTGCTTGCAGTACTTTGGATGAGTACTCACGGTTGCTTTCTCGCCCCTTTTCCCTTTTCCTTCTTTACGGTTGTCGCAACCAGATCCGGAACCGAGGCGAGGCGCCACCGTCGGCGGCGACTACTACTGGAGGTGCCTACTACTACGTGCGAGCTCTTGGCGGCGACCGGGGAGTAGTTTAGGAGGATCGAGGCGGGAGGCTTGCGCCTCTTCGTCTGTATCCCGGTTTGTGCTAGCCTTCTTAAGGCAAACTTGTTTAACTTATGTGCGTACTCAGATATTGTTGCTTCCGCTGACTCGTCGATGATCGAGCACTTGTATTCGAGCCCTCGAGGCCCCGGCTTGTATTATGATGCTTGTATGACTTATTTATGTTTTAGAGTTGTGTTGTGATATCTTCCGTGAGTCCACGATCTTGATCGTACACATTTGCGTGCATGATTAGTGTACGATTGAATCGAGGTCTGAAGTTAATATCGAGCCATTGCTGTAGGAATCCCCTATCCAACTCCTTGGCCGATGTTGAGTCTAGTCGATGAAAATTGTTTTACTAACTTGGCTGTGTGGCCCGTGGGCCCACGTCGCCATTGGGTGGTATTAGGATCTTTTATTCCTCGACCTATACTCTGGGACTCTGATCTCTCTTCTATTCGGGTTAAATGATTTTTGCTAAATCTAACATTAGGATCTCGTTATCGCTTTCACCAGGAGAGCCCCTTATTAATGATGGTCGTCTGCGGCACGTGAAGACCCTGAAGATACTCTCCGATTTTCTCTCAAGACCTTGTGCCCGTTGCTTTTGCAATTCCCTTCCACCGAAATATCCCTATGGATGAATACTTACATCTGTCGTGCTTACTTTTATTCCCAGTCGGTCTTGTTATTACAAGATACCCCGAGAATATTTTGTGCCTACTGCCTTGCAGTTCTTTGCCACCTGAATACCCCTAAGAATAATTTCTCGCACTTTCCGAGTATCCGCTCATCCCTAGTTGTCCAGGTGTTTCACAAAAGTCTTTGAAATACTATTTAAATCCTCCGAAAATCCTTAGCAGTACTTGTCTACTTGCATTAAGGATGCTTCCCATATAGCTGGCAATATTCACTTGTATCTTTTGACACCGTCATTTTGATCCTATTGATTCAACATGTGTGCGAATGCACACAATCATCTATCAACCCTTCTAAATTATCTTTCCGGCTCAGACATCATTTTTGAACATGAGCTGGTTCTCGACCAAACTATTTGTCGTCAATTGTGCCTCTGGTCCATCCAACTTATCCATCCTTGATCAGAGTGACTGCTTCTGATCCTTTGTTTTGGAAATCGTAATTCCTTTGTTATCTAAGCATCGAATTATTCAGATGTTCTATAATATGATGCCCGTGCATTCTTCTTCCTCTGGTTGAGTACCGATGCTCACATCAGATCCCTTGAGGACCATCGGTTCCTTTGTTGGATTTTATCCGACAGCGTCCTTCATATTGAATAACCTTGAGGGCCTTTCCATGGGTATATAATGCTTTTGGTAAATTGTGTCGTCTGCTTCTGAACAATGCTCTACTTTTGAGCTTGTGTTATTTACTTCTGAAGTTCGTGGTATATGTTCCTAAGAAGCCTCGTTGGGTTGAACCTATGCATTCCTTAAATATGTGTGAACTCGAAAGTTTTCACGAGTCATACTCTTCTGGTATTTTGCTAGATAAAATTTCAACACTACAACTTCTTCGAAAGTGAGAGGTGAATGGAAGGTTATACATTGAAGAAGTGGGAGTCAACCTTGAACTTTGTGTTCATGCCCATGGACACGATGTGGAACCTACCATAGAAGCTTCTTGTTATAATAACTATTTCGTTGATATAATATCATCTAGTATCTGTGGATTGATCTTTTGCAATCGTGGTTCCGACCATGTTCCCCTTTAAATACCATTTCTCGTGCAAGTGTAAGTACTTGTCTTCTGCAGAGCATTACCCCAGTCCAACCTCTACTTTGATCTGTCGTCGAGTATTACCCCCCTGGTATCTCGAGATTATCACGGAATTACATAACTTCTTATGAGTTCTTCATCAAGTGCTACATTCTCATTGATTCCAATTTTTCACGGGCTCTGAGTTATTAAACACTCAAAGACACCGATAACTGACTCGAGTCCACATCGCGATTAAAGAACTCTTGGTAACCTTCATTACTTACGAGTTTGAACTCAATCACGACATTCCTAGCCTGTTTGGCTGTATCCTTGTCATGCCGATTTTAACTGTGCTACCTGGTCCTTCTTCCCAGAGCACAATTTTTGACGATGAGCTAAGCTTATGTCGATCTTCCTCATCATATCATTTCGCTTTGGACAGCAAGCTTGCTTTGGAGTTTGTGTCATACCCATGGTTTCAATAACCTTTTGCTTCATCATTACTTTGACTTGATGTCATCGCCAATTGATTACCTCTTCATGAATTCTCTCGACAAATGTGTCGTGCTCATCATCAGCATTCTGAGCTCCTCCAGGATATCAATGGAATTCATGATGACAAAGATAATCCTTGCCCTCGATGATTAGTGTTATCATCGACCACTCTACTACCTTTCCTCCAACACAAACTTGTTCTTGTTTTGTGTTATACCTTGAGTTCCTTGCTATCTAGCAATTGTTCTTCTTTACATTGGAGTATTACCATCCTTTATGTCAAGAATGTCGTGAGAGTTTCACCACCTCTTAAGGAATTCTTGATACAGTGATGCTTCTCACCATCATAATTCTTCTCTTGGTCCCCGTGTTGAGTGAACTATGTTATGAGAATTTAATATCTCTAGCAACCTTGCTACTTCAGAGTTAGTGGACAATAATTCCAATGTAGTGTGTTGGTTGCTAAATTTCCATTCCGACGTTGGTCGTGCAACCCAGCCCATATTTCGGGTGCCCCTTTCAACCAATATTTAATTGTGTATGTTTTCATCGAGCATACATCATTATATCGTTTGATCTAACAAGTGTTGCCACCTTGTTCACATCATTGTGGAAATCCATCTTTTGTTAATCTCGATGAATAGTCGCCGAGTCCATCAGCCAGTTCCTCGTCTTCTCCTTGGTTTAATGTTGAACTCTTGTTTCGGAATTCGCTTCCATAGTTCATTTTCCGAGAATCTTACAATGTCATCTCATTAATTTGTGTTGCAAATTTTCTTCTCGGACATCCACGAGTCGAGGTATCTGACACCAATCAGATCTGAATCTCGGTCAGATATGATGGTTGGGACATATCCCGAAGAGTTATAACATTGGTCTTTACATAACCCGGTAAGGTGGTGTCGTTGCCTAGCACACCTGACCGGAGGACCCATTATTATAATTTCGTTTTTAGCAAGGCTATCCATTCTTCCATGAGGAAAGTTGAAAGACTTATTCTATAAGTTGTTCCTGATGAGTCCATTGAGTATCCAAAGTCCGACCTTTGCTTGAAGACCATGTCAATGCTATCTAGAAGCATGTCTGTGGTACTCCGATTTTCAACAAGAACATTTGAAGCCCAATGCTAAATGTTTCCTGCTCAATTATCCAAACACCGTTGTATGGGTAACGTCATGAAATTTCTCTCCCCTCACCTAGAGGATTTTCTACATAATATCCTGTCATGGATATCATGCTCCGCTTGTCCTTGGGAAGGATATACCCCTGAAATTTGTGTTTAAACACATTTTCCCTTCCATTGTTTTGTTTAATCTGATAAACATAATTTTCTTTCCATTGTTGTGTTTAACCTCTCTGTGATCAATATGGCATAAGCAGTAATATCTCCCTGCTTATGTAAACACCGTGGTGTACAACTCGGTCAGTAAGACCCTGTTACTATTGTTGATGATATTCCGGTAACCACCGATGGACGAGAACT
This sequence comes from Aegilops speltoides, assembly GCA_021437245.1. Taxonomy (NCBI): domain Eukaryota; kingdom Viridiplantae; phylum Streptophyta; class Magnoliopsida; order Poales; family Poaceae; genus Aegilops; species Aegilops speltoides. Next base: position 448,163,037 of record CM038147.1, read on the forward strand.
TTGCCTATTGGTCCGCCTCGTTCAACGAGCGGGAAAATGGTTCTCTTCGTCCCTCGCCCTTGGTATTGACATTGTTGCCAACATAACTGATAGGCTAACCTCTGACATGTCTTGCTATCACGACCGTGCAAGATATCAACGCTTTTCCTACTTTTAACCACATGGTGGGCCCATAACCCACAGTTCCACAGGATCAAAACCTGACTCTCCGGTAAACCCCCTGTTGCCAAGGTTGTTCCTCGCGTGTGGCCTCGTAAGTAATTTACGAGCCACCTTCCGAGTGATCACCAGTTCTGCTATCAGACACAATACTTATCCCCATTGCTTTGAACCCCTTTCACGCCCTCTTTCACGCATCAAACGATTGTCTGCCCGCTTGAAACTTCACATGATACCTCTTACCTTGCTCTCGATATTTTCTTAAGTTTAAATTCGAGAGTTACTTCCGCCAACTTCCTCGAGGTTATCGACCAGATAGTCGACCTTGAAGAGGTCCGTACTCCCGGAATGCCCACCCTTAATCCTTTCCGTAAGTACGATGAAGATCCCGAAGAAAGGATGTGTACTACATCATGATGGCCTGAAGTAGAGAAATGAAGACATCAACATAATGGATCGACCGCTTCGAGAAGAGCAACCAAGACCGAGAAGATCCGTTAGAATACCGTAACCAGAACTTTCCCCCTTACTCCCCTCTTAAATCTCGGGACGAGATTTCTTGTAGTGGAGGAGAATTGTGACGCCCGGATAATCAAGCTACAGTAACCTCTGCTAATGACGCCATGTCACCTCCGTTACTGTCGCTAATCTCGCGTTAGTTCAAAAGCGATTAATTCAAACTTGAATTTTGGCAAACAAACAAAGTTTTCAAACTTTAAAACAAAAATGTTGAACCGTGTCAAATATTGCATAGATAATTATGGTGAAGTAAACACATTTTAGAAAATGCATAAATATTTTAAATTGAATAAAACAGAAAGGAAAATAAATAAATAATAAATGAAAGGGAAAACAAAACAAAAGTAAAACAACAGACCCCCCCCATTGGGGCGTGGCCCACTGGCCTCCAACCGCTGACCGCCCACAGCCCAACCGGCCGCGCCCCACCCCCACTCCCTTATCCTCACACCCTCCCCGAACCTAGCGCCTCCCCACTTCCCCCACACCACGATCCATCTCCCCCTCCCCTGCCCCCGATTGAATCGGGGGAATTGGCCCCAAATGCCGCCGCCCGAGACCGTGTCGCGGGAGCCGCCACCGTCGCTCTCCACCTCGACCTCCCCGTCCTAGACCGCCCGCACCGGACCGCTTCTTCCTCGACCGGATCTGGGTCGCACCTCTGGCGCCCCCGACGCCGTCGCCGCCCATCTCCGCTGTCGCCTCCTCGTCTCCTCCTCGCCGGGCGCCAACAAGCCCCGCCGCCCCCTCAAGTCCAGGCGCCACCCCACCTCATCTACGTCGTCGGCGTGAACCAGGTAGAGCCGGAGCGCTCCGGAGGCGTCGCCCTCGATCCATCCCCTCCGACCACGTCGCCGCTCGATCTGCACACTCTGGTCGCCCCCGACGCGTCTGAGCACGCCAACAGCTCCGGGGTGAGCTCCCGTGGCTACTCCCCCTCTCCCCCTCCTCGACTCACCGCCGTAGGTCGCCATACGCGCCGTCTGGTCTCCGGCCAGTGGGCTCGGTCACCGCGACCGTGACTGCGCCCAGCCTGCGTCGTTACCCGCCGCACACGCCCCTGAACGCACCCATGACCGCGCCCGTCGGCGATGCTCTGCCTACTGCTGCTCCCGCCGTGTCTTGCGCTTCGCGCTGCGCCGCCATTGTCGTTCCGTCCCGGCGGCCTTGCCGCTTGCTGCCGTTGACGCGCCTTAGCCTCTGTGCGCTCGTTGCCGCTCGTCGCCGTGGTCGCGGCGCCAGCGCCGTTCCATCCCTGTCGACCTGGGCGGGTGCCTAGCGCCCGCTCCAGGCGCCCGCTAACATCGAACCCACTATGCCCCCCCCTGGGCCAATGACAGGAGGGCCCCGCCCCTAAACGTTTTATAAAAAAAGAATAAAAAGAATAATTAAGAAAACAATTAAGTAATTAACTAACTTAATTAATCTTGATTAGATTAACCTAATCACTTTAATTAAATTAAGTAATCCTGTTTAGTTAACTAAGTCAATGACCGATGGGACCCACATCGTCGGTGACCGATCAACACCCTGTTGATCTGCTGGCGTCATCTTGACGTCGAGGATGATGTCGGCATGCAATCGCTCGATAATGTTAAATTAAATTAATTAAATAAATTCTAAAAATGATTTAAAACTTTAGAAAATCATATAAAATAATCCGTAACTCGGATGAAAATACTTTCTACATGAAAGTTGCTCAGAACGACGAGACAAATCCGGATACGTGGCCCGTTCGTCCACCACACATCCCTAGCATAGTGAACCTGCAACATTTCACCTCCGGTTCATCTGTCCGAAAACGCGAAACGCCGGGGATACTTTCCCGGATGTTTCCCCCCTTCACCGGTATCACCTACTACCGCGTTAGGGCACACCGAACACCGCGTATTGTCTTGTTATGCTTTGTGATGCTTTGATTGCTCTGTTATTTATTGTGTTCCCCCTCCGTTACTTCTTTCCGGTAGACCTCGAGGCGCGGCGACCCCGATTCGACTACGGAGTTGGCGACCCTCCTTCTTGCCGAGCAACCAGGCAAGCCCCCCCTTGATCACCAGATATCGCCTATTCTCCTCTATCTGCTTGCATTAGAGTAGTGTAGCATATTCTTGCTTTCGTTAATCCTATTACGATGCATAGCGACATTGTTGCTACATCTGTTGATACCTTACGCAATCCTAAATACTTAGTACGGGATGCTAGTTTATCATCATTGGCCCTACATTCTTGTCGATCGCCTTGCTATACTATCGGGCCGTGATCACTTGGGAGGTGATCACGGTATATACTATACATACATACATACTATACAGATGGTGACTAAAGTCGGGTCACTCGAGGAGTACCCATAAGTGATTACGATGAGGGGGCTGAAAGGACGGTGGCTCCATCCGGTAGAGGTGGGCACAGGTTCCCAGCGGCCCGACTGTTACTTTGTGGCGGAGGCGGCAGGGCAGGTTGAGACCACCTAGGAGGCAGGTGGGCTGGCCTGTTCGGCGTTCGCGGATACTTAACACGCTTAACGAGATCTTGGTATTTGATCCGAGTCGGCCATTTGGTCTATACGCACTAACCATCTACGCGGGAGTAGTTATGGGTATCCGGCGTCGTGGTATCGGCCAAGCCTTCTTGGCGTCGGCGACAGCGGCCGCGCCGGATTGGACTGAAGCGCCACTAGGCTAGGTCTGCTTCCGGCCGCCCTCAAGAACGTGGTGTGCTCGAGGCGATGGGCCTGACCCTGCGGCGCTTAGGTTTAGACTGGCGTGTTTGACCTCTCTGTTGTGCCTAGGTGGGGCTGCGGCGTGTTGATCTTCGAGGCGGGCATGACCCAGAAAGTGTGTCGGCCAAATGGGATCGGCGTGTTGGGTTATGTGGTGCACCCTGCAGGAAGTTAATCTATTGAATAGCCGTGATCTTGATAACAGGGCGACTTGGAGTTGTACCTTGACCTTATGACAACTAGAACCGGATACTTAATAAAACACACCCTTCCAAGTTCCACAGACAACCCGGTGATCGCTTTTCCACGGGGCGACAAGGGGAGGATCGTCGGGTAGGATTATACTATGCGATGCTACTTGGAGATGCTACTTGGAGATGCTACTTGGCGATGCTACTTGGAGGACTTGGTCTACTCTCTTCTACTGCTGCAAGGCGGAGGCTGCGAGCGTAGTCTTCGATAGGATTAGCTATCCCCTCTTATTACGGCATTCTGCGATTCGGTCCACTCATATGGCCTCCTTACACATATACCCATGCATATGTAGTGTAGTTCCTTGCTTGCGTAGTACTTTGGATGAGTACTCACGGTTGCTTTCTCCCCTTTTTCCCCTTTCCCTTCTTTACGGTTGTCGCAACCAGATCTTGGAGCCTCGAGGCGACGCCACCGTCGGCGATGACTACTACTGGAGGTGCCTACTACTACGTGCAGTGGCTGTTGGCGGCGACCATGAGTAGTTTAGGAGGATCCAGGCGGGAGGCTGCGCCTCTTCGTCTGTATCGGTTTGTGCTAGCCTTCTTAAGGCAAACTTGTTTAACTTATGTCTGTACTCAGATATTGTTGCTTCCGCTGACTCGTCTATGATCGAGCACTTGTATTCGAGCCCTCGAGGCCCCTGGCTTGTATTATGATGCTTGTATGACTTATTTATGTTTTAGAGTTGTGTTGTGATATCTTCCCGTGAGTCCCTGATCTTGATCGTACACATTTGCGTGCATGATTAGTGTACGATTGAATCGGGGGCGTCACAATTACATGGGATTGTGTGAAGATGACCCTTCTTTCAACAAAACCACAATGCGGTTATGCCTCTAAGTCGTGCTTCGACACGTGGGAGATATAGCCGCATCGTGGGTGTTACATCCTCTGAGGACACACCTTGGCGACCGAATCAGCCCTGAGGTGTGTCGTTGTTTCAGAGGATGTCATCCCGGTAGTGAGGTAGGCAGCGGGTCATCGTTGAGGGGGATGGTTCGGGACGAGGACGATCTTTTTTATATTTTTTTCCTTTTGTTTTTGCATGAGGCAAGGAGGTGGGTTTTCTTGTCCATATGAGGAGGTGGGGCGGATGTGATTTTTTTGTAGAGGGAATCAAGGGGAGGGGATTTGGACGTACCACGTATAGTCCCCAACCCCCCTTTAATAGTAGAGACATGATTGAAAAAACTTCCTATTATTAATTATCTGCATCCCTAATTAAGTGGTTGACTAATTAATTAATGGATTGATTTTAAAATTTATTTGTCACAAAAAATCACTACTTAAACGAACTTAATTAATTGCACGCGTAATTAATTGTCTAGCTATTTAATTGCATTAATGACTTGATTTCCAAATTGATTTATGGCTTGCTTTCCAATCATTTTTCTATTTTTTTGCGTGAGGAAAGGGAGTTTGGTTTTCTTGTGCGTGTGGGAGGTGGGAGTGGATAGGATTTCGTAAAGGGGGTCAAGGGTTTAATAGTAACGAGAAATTTGAAAAAACTTCCAACTATTAATTTCTACATCCCTAATTATTTGTCTAGATTAATTAATTGCATTAATGGCTCGATTTCATCATTAATTGGGAACAAAAATCCCTACTTAAATGGGCTTAATTAATTGCATGTGTAATTAATTGCAGTAATGGTTTGATTTCCAAATTGATTTGATGATTGATTTCCAAACTGTTCTGCATTTATGACTGGTGATACTTTTCATAATTAACATGATCCCCTGTTTAAGGCTCGATAATACTTTACATAATTAATATGATACTCACATCAAAAGCCGTTCGCTCAACACTCGATGATACTTTTTATAATTAATGTGATCCTGCTGTCCAAAAACTAACACTCGATGATAATTTTTATAACTAATGTGATCCCGTTGTTCAAAATACTACTTATGATACTTATGATACTGCTTCCATAATGCATAGTATCATAAATAGTATTTTAGATTGCCTTATTAATTGTCATGCATGATACAAAGTAGTACAACATTTAACATGATACGGTATCACGATATGATACCATATCCTCTCTTTCATCGTTTAATTCTGTGCCACATCGTTTAATTGTGATCCTTCTTTCCGGTTTAGGCTGGTTGTAATGGAGAGTATCATATACTAGTATCATGCATATGATGATACTACATCCGTAATGCAAAGTATGATATATCGGTATCATAGAGTAGAGTACTACATTTATTGCCATTCATGACACAAAATAGCACATCATTTAATATGATACGGTATATGATACTGAAGCATCTCTTTCTTAATTTAATTCTATGCCATCTTATTAAAATTGCTTAGTTGGCATGCATGATACTACCTATGATACTACCATTACGGACAGCCTTATAGAGCTCAAATCTAAAATCTCATCAACCAAGGCATTTTGTGAGTGGAGGAATGTATCTCATACTTTACAAAACTGCCCAAATTAAACTCATGCATTAATTTGAATTAATTATAGTGCATGCATGTTTGGCCACTAGATAAGTAGGAACATTGCATGCATTGATGTGTTCCTTTTAAATTCTTGCATGCCGAGATTTAATGCACCTCGGAAACAAAAAATGAGATGGAGATGAGACATTTAAATTGGAAAAACAAAGAAAAAATGAGATAAGCCCTATAAACCGGAAAGGAGGGGTTCCGTTTATAATACTCCCATTACCACCAGCCTAATTATGTGTCTCACTAATTAATTAATTACATTAATGTCTCGATTTCATAATTAATTTGGCACAAAAATCCCTACTTAAAAGGACTTAATTAATTACATGCATAATTAAATATCTGGTTAGTTAATTGCATTAATGGCTTGATTTCCAAATATGATTCGATGTTTGGTTTCCAAACGGTTATGCATTAATAACTTGTGATACTTTTCATAATTAACATGATTCTGCCGTATAAGGCTCAATAATACTTTCCTTAATTAATGTGATACTCATGTCCAAAGAATAATACTCTCTGTAATTAAGATGATCCTTTCGTACAATACTCGACGATACTTTTTATAATTGTCATGATCCTCATGTCCAAAAACTAATACTCTTCATAATTCAAGTGATCATAGTGTTAAATGCTTGATAATACTTTCCATAATTAACATGATCCTCCCGTCCAAATAATGATACTATTCGTAAGTAATGATCCTTCCGTCCAAAGAATTATACTCTTCATATTAGTATGATCCTCCCGTCGTACGCTCAATTATACTTTCCAAATTAAATTGATATATTAACGGGCTGGCTAATTAAAACACATAATTAACTTCTCTAGCTAATTAATTACATGTAACTATGAGGAAGGCAAGAATTGGAAAAGAGATAACTGAAACGATTTAAGAACATTAATAGATGTGTGCGAAACCAAACCAAAGCAAAGCAAATTGATTTGTCACGAAAAATTCACTACTTAAACAGATTTAACTAACTGCACGTGTAATTAATTGTTTGGCTAATTAATTACATTAATTACTTGATTCCCAAATTGATTTGGTGCTTGTTCCAAATCATATTTCTTCTTTTTATTCTTTTATTTTTGTGTTAGGCAAAGGAGGTGGGTTTTTATTTTGCGTATGGGGAGATGAGAGTGGATGGTTTTTTTCGTAAGGGTTTAATAGTAATGATAAATTTGAAAAAACTTTCTACTATTAATCATCTGCATCCCTTATTATGTGTCTTACTACTAATTAACTAACCCAAATGATAATGCCCACATGTGTGGCATATTTGCACATCGCCCACACGCTTTGATCCATCTTTATTCTGTCACTACTAGGGAAAACCTTATACACAGAACTTTAGCAGTATCGTGTGTTAAAAAAGCACGCTGGTGCTAAGTAGCAGTAGCGCGCTGGTGTAAATGGCGCTACGGATACAATTGTAGCAGTAGCGCGCCTGAAGATAAAAGCGCTACTACTAAAATTCCCACGGCTTAGCCGATAGGCTACACATAGTAGTAGCGATCTACGTCGAACCGCACTACCGCTACTTGCTTTGTAGCAGCGCGTTTACGCTGATAGGCGCTACTGCTAAAGGAAATAAAATTAAATGGAAAGCAAATAGAAAAGTAAATCAAAATGAAAGAAATAGAAAATGGTGAAAGGAAAAAAAATAAAATGTAAAGAAAAATAAATGAAAAGGAGAAAAAAAGAGAAAGGAATAGCAGTAGCGCGTATCAAGAAACGTGCTGTAGCTAACTTAGCAGTAGCACACTTCCTAGAACGCGCTACTGCTACTTCTGACTTAACCGTGCGGTTCGTTCTTCCCCACGGCCACTTCCCCCAAATCCCAACTCCTCCGCTGTCGCCGCCGTCGTCGCCCTTCGGCAGCCACGCGCTCTCCCGTCGCTCTCCGCACACCCTTGACGCCACCCCTGACCCCGGATTCGACGCCGCCTCAAACACCGACCTCAACGCGGCCCCCGACCTCGATGCCGCCCCCGCCCCCGACCTCGAGGCCGCCCTCCGCCGCGCGCCCGAGCCTCGACCCCGACCTTGACGCCTACTGCCCCTCCCTCGCCGCAGGCACTTGAGGTGAGCACGCCTGCTCCTCCCCCTCCCCTACCTCTGCCTAGGGTTCTTCAAATTTTAGTTGCATCAAATTAGTTAGGGTTGATATATGGGTGGAAACGAATCGCATGTGGATCAGATAGTTCTCTTACAACTTCCCTTTTCATATTTACATAACGAATACGAATACGGATGTTATCGGATACGGATGCGGCTCGGATGTTTTCTTATATGATGTTTTCTTAGATGATGAATAAACACTATTGTAATGCATAATAATTTCTAAGATTAATTATAAAACAAGTAAAAGTTGACCACTTATTCACTTTTAAGTTGGATAATTGGAATATCCACTACCACTTTCTGTTGGGGAACATAGTAATTTCAAAAAATTTCCTACGCACACGCAAGATCATGGTGATGTATAGCAACGAGGGGAGAGTGTTGTCTACGCCTCTCGAGACCGAAGCGAAGCGTTGGCGAACGCGTAGAGGAAGTAGTCGTCGTCCTCCGGTCCGACCGATCCAAGCACCGTTACTCGGCACCTCCGAGTTCTTGACACGCGTACAACTCGATGACGCACCCTCGATCTCCAATCCAGTAGAGGCTCCAAGGGGGAGTTCCGTCAGCACGACGGCGTGGTGACGATCTTGATGTTCTCCTGTCGCAGGGCTTCGCCTAAGCGCCGCTACAATATGACCGAGGTGTAATATCGTGGAGGGGGGCACCGCACACGGCTAAGGAACAATCAATGATCAACTTGTGTGTTCTAGGGTGCCCCCTACCCCCGTATATAAAGGAGGGAGGGAGGAGGTGACCGACCCAAGGGGGGGGCGCCATAGGGAGGAGGAAACCTACTCCAAGTAGGTTTCCCCTCTTTTTCCTAATACATGTTGGAGGGGGAAGGAAGGAGTACTAGTAGTAGGAAGGAAGAGGGGGAAGGAGAAAGGAAGGGGGCGGCCCCCTCCCCCAGTCGGATTGGGCTTGGGGCGCCCCTCCTTTGCTCCTTCTCCTTCCTCCCACTTGGGCCCAATAAGGCCCATATACTTACCAGGGGTTCGGTAACCTCCGGATCTCGGTATATTCCCAAACTCTCCGGAACCTTTCCGGTGTCCAAATATATCCGTCCAATATATCAATCTTTATGTCTCGACCATTTCGAGACTCCTCGTCATGTCCGTGATCACATCCGGACTCGAACAACCTTCGTACATCAAAATACATAAACTCATAATATAAGCATCATCGAAACCTTAAGCGTGCGGACCCTACGGTTCGAGAACAATGTAGACATGACCGAGACACGTCTCGGTCAATAACCAATAGCGGGACCTGGATGTCCATATTGGTTCCTACATATTCTCTGAAGATCTTTATCGGTCAAACCGCATAACAACATACTTTGTTCCCTTTGTCATCGGTATGTTACTTGCCCGAGATTTGATCGTCGGTATCAATACCTAGTTCAATCTTGTTACCGCAAGTCTCTTTACTCGCTCACATGTCGTCATCTCATAACTAACTCATTAGTTACATGCTTGCAAGGCTTAAGTGATGAGTATTATCGAGAGGGCCCAGAGATACCTCTCCGACAATCGGAGTGACAAATCCTAATCTCGAATTATGCCAACTCAACATGAACCTTCGGAAACACCTATAGAGCACCTTTATAATCACCCAGTTACGTTGTGACGTTTGGTAGCACACAAAGTGTTCTTTCGGTACACGGGAGTTGCACAATCTCATAGTTGCAGGAACTTTGTATAAGTTATGAAGAAAGCAATAGCAATATACTAAACGATCAAGTGCTAGGCTAACAGAATGGGTCATGTCAATCACATCATTCTTCTAATGATGTGATCCCACTAATAAAATGACAACACATGTCTATGGTCAGGAAACATGACCATCTTTGATTAATGAGCTAGTCAAGTAGAGGCATACTAGTGACCACAGTTTTGTCTATGTATTCACACATGTATTATGTTTCCGGTTAATACAATTCTAGCATGAATAATAAACATTTATCATGATATGAGGAAATAAATAATAACTTTATTATTGCCTCTAGGGCATATTTCCTTCAGTCTCCCACTTGCACTAGAGTCAATAATCTAGTTCACATCATCGTGTGATTTAACACCAATATTCATATCTGTATATGATTAACACCCATAGTTCACATCATCATGTGACCAACATCCAAAGGGTTTACTAGAGTCAATAATCTAGTTCACATCGCTATGTGATTAACACCCAAAGAGTACTAAGGTGTGATCATGTTTTGCTCGTGAGAGAAGCTTAGTCAACGGGTCTGTCACATTTGAGCCGTATGTATTTTGCAAATATTTTATGTCCACAATGCTCGCACGGAGCTACTCTAGCTAATTGCTCCCACTTTCAATATGTATCCAGGTTGAGACTTAGAGTCATCGGATCGGTGTAAAAGTTTGCCTTGATGTAACTTTTACAACAAACTCTTTTATCACCTCCATAATCGAGAAACATCTCCTTAGTCCTTACTAAGGATATTCTTGACCAATGTCGATGATCTACTCCTAGATCACTATTGTACTCCTTTGCCAAATTCAGAGCAAAGTATACAATAGGTGCGGTACATAGCATAGCATACTTTATAGAACCTATGGTGAGGCATAGGGAATGACTTTTCATTCTCTTTCTATTTTCTGCTTTGTGGTCGGGATTTGAGTCTTACTCAATTTCATACCTTTGCAACCTGAGCAAGAACTCTTTCTTTGACTGTTCCATTTTGAACTATTTCAAAATCTTGCCAAGGTATGTACTTATTGAAAATCTTATCAAGCGTCTTGATCTATCTCAATAGATCTTGATGCTCAATATGTAAGTAGCTTTACTGAGGTCTCTATTTAAAGAACTCTTTTCAAACACTCCTTTATGCTTTGCAGAATAATTCTACATTATTTCCGATCAATAATATGTCATTCACATATACCTATCAGAAATTCTGTATTGCTCCCACTCACTTTCTTGTAAATACAGGCTTCACCGTAAGTCTGTAAAAAAACTATATGCTTTGATCAACTCATCAAAGCATATATTCCAACTCCGAGATGCTTGCACCAGTCCATAGATGGATCGCTGGAGCATGCACACTTTGTTAGCACCTTTAGGATTGACAAAACCTTCTGGTTGTATCATATACAACTCTTCTTTAACAAATCTATTAAGGAATGTAGTTTTGACATCCATTTGCCAAATTTCATAAAATGTGGCAATTGCTAACATGATTCGGACAGACTTTTAAGCATCGATACAAGTGAGAAAATCTCATTGTGTTCAACACCTTGAACTTTGTCAAAAACCTTTTTCGACAAGTCTAGCTTTGTAGATAGTAACACTACTATCAGCATCTGTCTTCCTCTTGAAGATCCATTTATTTAACATGGCTTGCTGATCATTGAGCAAGTCAATCAAAGTCCATACTTTGTTCTCATACATGGATCATATCTCAGATTTTATGGCCTCGAGCCATTTCGCGGAATCTGGGCTCATCATCGCTTCCTCATAGTTCGTAGGTTCATCATGGTCAAGTAACATGACTTCCAGAATAGGATTACCGTACCACTCTGGTGCGGATCTTACTATGGAAGTCCTACGAGGTTCTGTAGTAACTTGATCTGAAGTTTCATGATCAATATCATTAGCTTCCTCACTAATTGGTGTATTTGTCACAGGAACTGATTTACGTGATGAACTACTTTCCAACAAGGGAGCAGTGCAGATTACCTCTTCAAGTTCTACTTTCCTCCCACTCACTTCTTTCGAGAGAAACTCCTTCTCTAGAAAGGATCCATTTTTAGCAATGAATATCTTGCCTTCGGATCTGTGATAGAAGGTGTACCCAATAGTTTCCTTTGGGTATTCTATGAAGACGCACTTCTCCGATTTGGGTTTGAGCTTATCAGGATGAAACTTTTCATATAAGCATCGTAGCCCCAAACTTTAAGAAACGACAGCTTTAGGTTTACTGCTAAACCATAGTTAAATGCGGTGTCGTCTCAACGGTTTAGATGGTGCCCTATTTCAAGTGAATGCAGCTGTCTCTAATGAATAACCCCAAAAGCGATAATGGTAAACCGGTAAGAGACATCATAGATCGCACCATATCTTATAAAATCTGATTCTGACGTTCGGACACACCATAATGTTGTAGTGTTCGGTGGCGTGAACTGTGAAACTATTCCACATTTGTTTTATATGAAGGCCAAACTCGTAACTCAAATATTCTACTCCACGATCAGATCGCAGAAACTTTATTTTCTTGTTACGATGATTTTCCACTTCACTCTGAAATTCTTTGAACCTTTCAACTATTTCAGAATTATGTTTCATCAAGTAGATATACCCATATCTACTCAAATCATCTTGTGAAGGTCAGAAAATAACGATACTTGCCACGAGCATCAACACTCATTGGATCGCATACATCAGTATGTATTATTTCCAATAAGTTAGTAGCTTGTTCCATTGTTCCGGAGAACGGAGTTTTAGTCGTCTTGCACAAAAGGCACGGTTCACAAGCAACAAATGATTCATAACCAAGTGATTCGAAAATCCATCTTTATGGAGTTTCTTCATGCGCTTACACCGATATGACCAAAGCGGCAATTACCACAAATAAGTTGCACTATCATTATTAACTTTGCATCTTTTGGCATCAATATTATGAATATGTGCATCACTACGATCGAGAGCCAACAAACTTGTTTCGTTGGGTGTATGACCATTGAAGGTTTTATTCATTTAAATAGAACAACAATTATTCTCTGATTTTAAATGAATAACCGTATTGCAATAAACACGATCAAATCATATTCATGCTTAACGCAAACACCAAATAACATTTATTTAGGTTCAACACTAATCCCGAAAGTATAGGGAGTGTGCGATGATGATCATATCAATCTTGAAACTACTTTCAACACACATCGTCACTTCTCCGTTAACTAGTTTCTGTTTATTATGCAACTCCCATTTCGAGTTACTACTCTTAGAAACTGAACCAGTACCAAATACCGAGGCGTTGCTATAAACACTAGTAAAGCACACATCAAACACCTGTATATCAAATATACCCTTGTTCACTTTGCCATCCTTCTTATCCACCAAATATTCAGGGCATTTCCGCTTCCAGTGACCATTTCCTTTGCGGTGTAAACACTCGGCCAGGCTATGGTCCAGCTTTGGGCTTCTTCGCAGGAGTGACAACTTGCTTGTCTTTCCACTTGAAGTTCCCTTTCTTTCCTTTGCCCTTCTCTTGAAACTAGTGGTCTTGTCAATCATCAACACTTGATGGTCTTTTATTGATTTCTACCTTCGTTGATTTCAACATCACGAAGAGCTCGGGAATCGTTTTCGTCATCCCTTGCATACTATAGTTCATCGCGAAGTTCTAGTAACTTAGTGATGGTGACTAGAGAATTCTGTCAATCACTATCTTATCTCGGAAGATTAACTCCCACTTGATTCAAGCGATTGAAGTACCCGGACAATCGAGCACATGCTCACTAGTTGAGCGATTCTCCTCCATCTTTTAGCTATAGAACTTGTTGGAGACTTCATATCTCTCAACTCGGGTATTTGCTTGAAATATTAACTTCAACTCCTGGAACATCTTATATGGTCCATGACGTTCAAAACGTCTTTGAAGTCCCGATTCTAAGCCGTTTAAGCATGGTGCACTAAACTATCATGTAGTCATCATATTGAGCTAGCTAAGCGTTCATAACGTGCGATCCGCTCCTGCAATAGGTCATCACCTAGCGGTGCATCAAGGACATAATTCTTACGTGCAGCAATGAGGATAAACCTCAGATCACGGATCAAATCCGCATCATTGCTACTAACATTTTTCAACACAATTTTCTCTAGGAACATATCAAAATAAACATATGAAAACAAAAACGCAAGCTATTGATCTTACAACATAATTTGCAAAATACTACTAGGACTAAGTCCATGATAAATTAAAGTTCAATTAATCATATTACTTAAGAACTCCCACTTAGACAGACATCTCTCTAGTCATCTAAGTGATTACGTGATCCAAATCAACTAAACCATGACCGATCATCACGTGAGATGGAGTAGTTTTCAATGGTGAACATCACTATGTTGATCATATCTACTATATGATTCACGCTCGACCTTTCGGTCTCCGTGTTCGAGGCCATATCTGCATATGCTAGGCTCGTCAAGTATAACTTTGAGTATTTCGCGTGTGCAAAACTGGCTTGCACCCGTTGTAGATGGACGAGAGCTTATCACACCCGATCATCACGTGGTGTCTCGGCACGACGAACTTTGGCAACGGTGCATACTCAGGGAGAACACTTCTTGATAATTTTAGTGAGAGATCATCTTAAAATGCTACCGTCAATCAAAGCAAGATAAGATGCACAAAGGATAAACATCACATGCAATCAATATAAGTGATATGATATGGCCATCATCATCTTGTGCTTGTGATCTCCATCTTCGAAGCACCGTCATGACCACCATCGTCACCGGCGCGACACCTTGATCTCCATCGTAGCATCATTGTCGTTTACACCATCTATTGCTTCTCGACTATCGCTACCGCTTAGTGATAAAGTAAAGCAATTATGTATGCGTTGCATTTCATACGATAAGCGACAACCATATGGCTCCAGCCGATTGCCGATAACCGGTTACAAAAGATGATCATCTCATACAATAAAATATAGCATCACGTCTTGACCATATCACATCACAACATGCCCTGAAAAAACAAGTTAGGCGTCCTCTACTTTGTTGTTGCAAATTTTACGTGGCTGCTACGGGCTTAGCAAGAACCGTTCTTACCTACGCATCAAAACCACAACGATAGTTTGTCAAATAGACTCCGTTTTAACCTTCACAAGGACGGGCGGTAGCCACTCGGTTCAACTAAAGTTGGAGAAAGCAGACACCGCTAGTCACCTGTGTGCATAGCACGGCGGTAAAACCAGTCTCGCGTAAGCGTACGCGTAATGTCGGTCCGGGCCGCTTCATCCAACAATACCGCTGAACCAAAGTATGACATGCTGGTAGGCAGTATGACTTATATCGTCCACAACTCACTTGTGTTCTACTCGTGCATATAACATCAACGCATAAAACCTAGGCTCCGATGCCACTGTTCGGGAACATAGTAATTTCAAAAAATTTCCTATGCACACACAAGATCATGGTGATGTATAGCAACAAGGGGAGAGTGTTGTCTACGTACCCTCGTAGACCGAAGCGGAAGCGTTGACGCAACGTAGAGGAAGTAGTCGTACGTCCTCTCGGTCCGACCGATCCAAGCACTGTTACTCCGGCACCTCCGAGTTCTTGACACGCGTACAGCTCAATGATGCACCCTCGATCTCCAATCCAGTAGAGGCTCCGAGGGGGAGTTCCGTCAGCACGACGGCGTGGTGACGATCTTGATGGTCTCCTGTCGCAGGGCTTCGCCTAAGCACCGCTACAATATGACTGAGGTGTAATATCGTGGAGGGGGGCACCGCACACGGCTAAGGAACGATCAATGATCAACTTGTGTGTTCTAGGGTGCCCCCCTACCCCCGTATATAAAGGAGGGATGGAGGAGGTGACCGGCCCAAGGGGGGGCGCGCCATAGGGAGGAGGAAACCTACTCCAAGTAGGTTTCCCCTCTTTTTCCTAATACATGTTGGAGGGGGAAGGAAGGAGTACTAGTAGTAGGAAGGAAGAGGGGGAAGGAGAAAGGAAAGGGGGGGGCGGCCCCCCTCCCCAATTCGGATTGGGCTTGGGGGGGCGCGCCCCCCTCCTTTGCTCCTTCTCCCTTCCTCCAACTTGGGCCCAATAAGGCCCATATACTTACTGGGGGGTTCCGGTAACCTCCCGGATCTCCGGTATATTCCCAAACTCTCCCGGAACCTTTCCGGTGTCCAAATATATCCGTCCAATATATCAATCTTTATGTCTCGACCATTTCGAGACTCCTCGTCATGTCCGTGATCACATCCGGGACTCCGAACAACCTTCGTTACATCAAAATACATAAACTCATAATATAACTGTCATCGAAACCTTAAGCGTGCGGACCCTACGGTTCGAGAACAATGTAGACATGACCGAGACACGTCTCCGGTCAATAACCAATAGCGGGACCTGGATGTCCATATTGGTTCCTACATATTCTATGAAGATCTTTATCGGTCGAACCGCATAACAACATACTTTGTTCCCTTTGTCATCGGTATGTTACTTGCCCGAGATTTGATCGTCGGTATCAATACCAAGTTCAATCTCGTTATCGCAAGTCTCTTTACTCGCTCAGAATCGTCATCTCATAACTAACTCATTAGTTACATGCTTGCAAGGCTTAAGTGATGAGTATTACCGAGAGGGCCCAGAGATACCTCTCCGACAATCGGAGTGACAAATCCTAATCTCGAATTATGCCAACTCAACATGAACCTTCGGAAACACCTGTAGAGCACCTTTATAATCACCCAGTTACGTTGTGACGTTTGGTAGCACACAAAGTGTTTTTCCGGTACACAGGAGTTGCACAATCTCATAATTGCAGGAACTTTGTATAAGTTATGAAGAAAGCAATAGCAATATACTAAACGATCAAGTGCTAGGCTAACAGAATGGGTCATGTCAATCACATCATTCTTCTAATGATGTGATCCCACTAATCAAATGACAACACATGTCTATGGTCAGGAAACATGACCATCTTTGATTAATGAGCTAGTCAAGTAGAGGCATACTAGTGACCATAGTTTTGTCTATGTATTCACACATGTATTATGTTTCCGGTTAATACAATTCTAGCATGAATAATAAACATTTATCATGATATGAGGAAATAAATAATAACTTTATTATTGCCTCTAGGGCATATTTCCTTCACTTTCCACCCCCAGGTTCATCAAATTAGATGGTAATTAGGGCAGTAGTTCCTAGGTACTAATTAGTTAGTAAGAACTAGGTACTAATTAGGTACTAGTTTATTTTTATTTATAGTAAGTTTATTTTTAGTAAGAACTAGTTGAATTAATAGAACTAGTTGAACATGTCACATTTTTTGTTATTTTTTTTAGTTAAAGCAATTTTCCTGCATTGACGTCGACGATGCCTATCCCGCATCCTCGTTGCCGACTCGGTGGAGGACGCCCACTTGACCAGATGGGCCATGTCCGGGACTGGCCTCTGCCGGGCTGGTACTGGGAGGCGCTACCTACCGGGGGGCGCAGCTTGGTGAGGATTCAGCCTGTCGTTGACCCGAACCTTCTTTGGTGGCGGTCGCGCGGGCCAGTGATGGTCGAGAGGCTTGAGGACCCCGCGGAGGTGGTACGTCACGGTGTCAGCGAGGAGGACGCGCACGTCCGTCGCTACTTGGTTGCGTTGGAGCATATGTTCTCCAATACCTAGCAGGTTCTCCAGGGATCTCACTGGAGCTATGATCCTGTGATGGTTCCTTCTCTTTGGGTGTCCACCGCCCGCGCCGATACCCGTCGTTCGCTAGGGTTTTAGTTGTATTAGTGATGTTATATGTATGATACTATTCGGTGTGTATTAGTGATAATATTCGACGATGTACGGATGGAAGAGATGATTTACTTTTGCTTATTGAATGCATGCTAATTTGCATACTTATTTATTTTACGATTTGGTTTGGCTTATTGAATGCTCATGTCAATATAAGTCCTATAAGATATTCTGAAATGTATATCTTGTGTTGCTCAAATAGGATATGTGCTTGCCCAAGTGGCCGGTTATGTTTGCAGGTTACACCTACGAGTGGCCTATGTTTTGCCGGAGTGTTGATTCATTTCCGTTCCGGCAAATTTCAGGCGCTCGATATGTCCTATTTTAGCAAAGGTCATGCCAAATTTTTCCGTGAATTTTGGCATGACTTGTGCCAGAATATGTAGGAAATATCGAGTACCCCAGATTTGTGTGTTGAGTATCCTGGTAGTTGTCTTCGATCGATTTTCAATTAATGTTTCAACTAGGAAATGTCTGACGACAAAAAGTATTTCGGTATTTGCAAATACTGCGAAGACAAGCGCGACCTGTGCGCCAGAATCTTCCTAGATGATGGTAGGCGCTTCAGCATCAAGGTGGACGAGAACTTCGAAGTGGATACAGTAAGTCACAGTGACAAGTCTTTTTTCATAATTAAGCATGACATCTGCTTCATTTGCTTCAACTTATAATTTATTTTTTACTATTCTACTAGCGTATCCCCTGCCATGCAAGATTTTTTGTCTTGGATAAGATATGTTTCAGTCCTATGAAAACTACTATGGAGGTCAAGAAAGTTTACTTGAAGACCGAGCATGGTTGTATTTTCCGTGCAAAATTATACAACGCAGACACCTACACCTATTTTGGATGCAAAACTTGGCAAGCACTATACAAGACTTATACATTTGAGCCTGATATGGTTATCACCTTTGATATTCGTCCGGAAGATGATATTGAAGGTAATATCGACATCTGGGTCGATGTGCAGATGCCTCCAGTTATACCATTATGTGAGTTTCTCAACCATATTTATGTCTTTGATATTGTTTATTCAAAAATAGTTGACAACTAATTTCTATTGACAGCTTATTTCCATTCAAGCAAACATGTTCAGCGCTTGGTAGACAGGACCTACTACTGTCCCAGGGCTGGAATAAACTGCGAGGAGATAAGCCATTATGTTTCATGGCTTGAGGATCTTCATACTGTCAAGACAAATTATTTTTCTGGACTCAAAAATTTTAGTACTCAAAATGTGCGACCAATAGGTTCATACTGAACTACGGCCACATCTATTTAGGAAAGATGGTAAGATTTTTACTATTTGTCCTCAGTGCATCTTTTGCATACATTATTTTTTAAGCTAAACTTCGTTGCTAAGTATGTTACTATAAGATGTTTTTCAACAGGGACTCCCGATGAATGTTGTGCCTCATTGGATCGAGACTAAAGGTCGCATGAGAATTGTTAGCTTACGGCCAAGATATCCTACAATGCACTTTAGTGCATTCAGGATTTCTAATAGCGAGGAATGCTTAATAGTGAAAGATTGGAGCAAAATTATGAACGATCGCAGAGAAGTACTAGGGGCAGCAATCAGAAGCGCATCCCATGATTAGGAGACAGGTTCATCTGCATGCTCCAACATGATGAAGCAGGAGTGCTACACATGTTTTATGTTATTTTACCTGAGAGAGAGCAGCAGGAGTGATTAGCTAGCTAGAAATGAGTTTAAAGATGATGATGTGCTACACTATGACTATGATGATTAAATAGCTAGTGTTGGTGGTAATGACTATGATGATTATTGTTAGCTAGTGTTGGTGGTGATTAGATAGTTACCGCAGCTAGAATTGGTGGTGATTAGCTAGCTAGAATGAGTTTGAAGATGATGATGTGCTACACTATGACTATGATGATTAAATAACTATTGTTGGTGGTAATGACTATGATGATGAAGCTTGTGCTGTTGGATTAGATTCAAGTGGAGGCAACATGTGGTGCACATCGAAAGTACTACTAGTCCAAACTAGATCGAGTTTGGATTAGTAGTATACTTTTGACATGCACCGCATATTGCCTCCACTTGAACCTAATCCACCTTCATTTGACACGCTGTTATGGACATAATGATATAAACCTCATAATTGGTATTGTACCAAAATTTGTATAACAGTGTATAAATACACTCAAAATAAAAAAAATAAAAAAAAGAATACTAGTAGTGATGGATAGTAAACACGCTACTACTAGCTAGATTAGCAGCAGCGCGGGAGAGAACAAACGCTGCGGCTATGTGTCTTAGCAGTAGCGCGTGTCGCACGCGCTACTGCTAAGTAATAGCAGTAGCACGGTGACCCTCGCTACTAGTGGGCATTAAACCCGCGCTACTACTAGGGTTTTCCCTAGTAGTGTGTTTTGCACGAATCCTAAAGGAATCTGAGTTCCAGTAGACATAGTGTGTCAGTGTGGGCGTTACAGCGTCCGCCCACACGACCCGCAGCGCGCGGTTGCCAGCTGCGCCATGTGGGCAAACCAGTTCCGGCCCACACAGTCACCAACCAATCCACGCGCGTGTGGGTGAACTGCTCTTCGCCCACAGACACTCGTATGGTGATAGATGGCAACTGCAGTTGCGCGTATGCGGCAACTAGGTAAACACACATGGCAACTATGATTCGTTGTAGATGACAATTGCAGTTGCGCGTACATGGCAACTTGGTAAAAGCACGTGGCAACTATGATTAACCATACATGGCAACTAGGTAAGCACACATGGCAACTATGGTTTGATTGCACCCGGCAACTACCATGAATTAGACATGACAACTATAGTTAACCAAAACAGAGAGAGTTGTCATGCTTTTACAACTACATTTGCCATCCCGATTGCAACTAAACCGTCATCCTGCGGGTAACTAACGTAGCTGCGCGAGGACGTGTGTGCATTTTTGCTTCGTGCCACACGCACGGGGTGGGATGAGCAGCACTTGTTGGGCGTGTCGCACGAAATAGCCGCGCCCACACATGGCCCGTGTGGGCTACCTTCTGCTTATGCCACACACGATGTGTGGGCGTATGTCTAGTATGCCACACATGTGGGCGTTATCAGCGTCCTTAATTAATTGTATTAATGGCTCAATTTCATAATTAATTTGGCACACAAATTCTCTACTTAAAAGGACTTAATTAATTGAATGTGAAATTAATTATCTGGCTAATTATGTGTATTAATGGCATATTTCCCAAATTGATTCAGTGCTTGGTTTCCAAATTGTTTTGCATTAATGACTGGTGATACTTTTCATAGTAATTAACATGATCCTCACGTATGAGGCTTGATAATACTTTCCATAATTGATGTGATACTCACGTCCAAAGAAATAATACTATCCGTAATTAACGTGATCCTTTCATTCAACATTCGATGCTATTCGTAATTAAAATGATCCTATTGTCAGACGCTCGATAATAGTTTATATAATTAACATGATCCTCCCGACCAAATAATGACACTCTTCATAATTAATGTTAATATGATCCTTCCGTCTAAAAAATGATACTCTTCATATTAGTATGATCCTCTAATCCAACACTCGATTATACTTTTCAAATTAAGCAGACATATTAACTATTTGGCTAACTAACACACATAATTAACTGGTCTGACAAATTAATTTCATGCAATTGTGGGCAAGGCAGGAAGATAACCGAGATGATTTTTATGCATTAATGCATGCGTTCGAAACCAAACCAAACCAAACGACCCTTCAGGAGTAGAGATACATGAATAAAGAACTAAAGAAACAACCATGAAACCACGAATCATCCTACGCCTCCTCCCGAGTCCTAATGGCAGCCGTGGCATGGCACGGCATGTCCGGCGCTTAATGCCCGTCGCCGGGGCTGGGCCCGGAGTGCTTGATCCCGCGGAGCATGCCGATGTCGAACATTAGCCTGCGCCCCACGGCCCTCACCACCGTCTGGATAGCATCGCCCGCCGGCGATTCCACAAGCGCAGTGCCGCCTTCCTCCCGCACCGCGACCGGCCTGGCGCCACTCACGGCGGCCGCCGTCGCGAGAACCAGGCACGCCACCAAGAGGAGAGCGCCCGCCGGTGCTCCCGCTCTGAGCGTGACCGCCATTGTTTCTCTCTTTTGACTGGGATGCAGGCAAAGAAGAATACGCGGCAGGTGCACACGTACGTGTATCTATGGGCGAGCAGTATATGTATTCTGATGCTCCGTTTGCTTGCTGTTGCCTGTTGGTTCTGGCTTGGGCTTCATATATAGGGACCGAGATCGACGGGCTAGCTCTTGGCTTTGACCGTCGGAAACTTGGAATGGTCGGAGGCGTTGGAAAATCAGCAGCGGCAGGCAGCTCGGGCTGGCGTGCGTGCGTGGAGGCCGAAGCGTCGTGGAAGCGACACCGACCCCGGACCCCGGCCGGGCGTAGCACGTACGAGGATGGAGGTGATCTATCTAGGTCGCCGGCTGTACGAGCGCCGCACCATAAATTTGCCTTTTTTAGCACGCGCAATCGGTAAAGGAGCTTCACCGAACGCGCAATAAGCGTGTGTGGCATATAGAGTTGGACGCGCGGTCCCAATCGTCATCGCGCGCTGTGTACTTGATGCGACCGCTTCCGCGCGCGGCACACTCGAGCGCTCGCGCCGCACTCTCTCCGCCGCACCACCTTCGTCCTGCACGCGCCGCCGCCGGCAAATTGTGACCCGATCGATGCCCGCGCCGGCACCCCCCTCACCCCTTCCTACAACCGCGACCCCTCCACCGCCGCCGCCGCAAACCCTAGTGCGGGGAGCTTTGGCTTCGCCCCCGCCGGAGCTTGTGGGCATGAACTTTTAGTCATCAATTTGTTTGTGTGATTTAAATTATATGTCATGTCTATGTTTTGTGATGTTTGAAATTCATTTTGTGTCTAAAATATAACATATGGCTCGCGCGCTGCATTTTTGCGCCCTACTGGAGCTACGCGCGCGCGCTGCATTTTACCGCAGCTGTTGAAGCCAGCGCTGCCCGCCGCGCCAAACCAGACGATGGGCGCGCTGCGAACTGGTTTTAGCGCGCCGTGCGTTGAGCGGCCGTTGAAGATTGCTCTTAAAACCACGATAATTTCGTGCGCCCGGGAAGTGGGACTTTGAATACTCGGACGCCGACGTGACACCTGACAAGCAGGGCAGCGGTGGACCGTTCTCGCCGGCGTCAGCTCAAGCTCGCTATGTATCTAAACTCTGACTAGACTGAAGGAATTACGTGCCTCGACCTAGATTTCGTGGCTCCACAGTCGATGAAAAGCACTGGAATCGGACGGACAGATGCGGACAGTTCGTGGTACTACCTCTGTCCTAGCTTATTGGTTCTCTTAGCATTTTATGCCAAACTTTGACCACCGATTTAACAAAAATAATAATAATGCATGTCACTAAAAATAATATCACTGAAAACTATGATTAAATACGAATCCAAAGATATTTATTTTTTAGGTTGGTCACAATGGGGAGGAACTTAGGAGTAACATCACACACTCCAATACAAATTTGCTTATATGGCACATATTTAATGAAGAGAGATGTGCTTGTGGTAACTAGCTAAGTTACCGGAACATCACACACTCCAAGAAACAATGAGTCTATAACCTAATAAGTACATCGTTGTATAACACTACATAGATGTTCCTACCCACTATGGAGGTAGTAACATTGTCTAGGGAAGTGTGTAAGTTATGCCATTGTGACCAGCCTTATGACATGTATTATTTTTATTACTAGATAAATATATGGTCAAAGTTTGCGGAGTACGCAGGTACTTACTCCGTTACTCGTGTAAATATACATGAATAAAGAACTAAAGAAACAATCATGAAACCGCGAATCATCCTACGCCTCCTCCCGAGCTCTAATGGCAGCCGTAGCATGGCATGGCATGTCCGGCGCTTAATGCCCGGCGCCGGGGCTGGGCCCGGAGTCCTTGATCCCGCGGAGAATGCCGACGTCGAACATTAGCCTGCGCTCGACGGCCCTCGCCACCGTCTGGATAGCATCGCCCGCCGGTGATTCCACCGTCACCGCACGCGCAGTGCCGCCTTCCTCCCACACCGCGAGCGGCCTGGCGCCACTCACAGCCGCCGCCGTCGCGAGAAGCAGGCACGCCACCACGAGGAGAGCGCCCGCCGGTGCTCCCGCTCGGAGCCTGGCCGCCATTCTTCCTCTCTTTTGACTGGGAAGCAGGCAAAGAAGAATACGCCGCAGGTGCACACGTACGTGTATCTATGGGCGAGCAGTATGTATTCTGGTGCTTCGTTTGCTGTTGCCTGTTGGAGTGTTGGTTCTGGCTTGGGCTTCATTTATAGGGACCGAGATCGACGGGCTAGCTCTTGGCTTTGACCGTCCGAAACATGGAATGATCGGAGGCGTTGGGAAATCAGCAGTGGCAGCGGCAGGCAGCCCGGGCTGGCGTGCCTGCGTGTAAGCCGAAGCGTCGTGGAAGACCCCGGCCGGGCGTAGCACGTACGAGGATGGAGGATCTATCTAGGTCGGCGGCCGTGCGTGTGCTTGGAATTCTAGCGTGGAAGTTACAACCGCGAGAATTTCGTGCGCCCGGGAAGTGGGACTTTGAATACTCGGACGCCGACGTGACAGCTGACAAGCAGGGGTAGCTAGCGGTGGACCGTTCTCGCCGGCATCAGCTCAGCTCAGCTCGCTGTGTGTCTAAACTCTGACTAGACTGAAGAAATTACGTGCCTCGGCCTAGATTTCGTGGCTCCACAGTCGATGAAAAGCACTGGCTGGGACAGACAGATGCGGACAGTTCGTGGTACCTGCGTGCTCTGCGGGTGCCGAAAGTGACCAAGAAGTCAGCGGCAGGATCGGTCGACGAGGATCCGGGCTAGCTCCGGGGAGAAGCCGCGCCTACACGTGCTGACACGCACCCGGGCCGGCCGGCCGGGACGATGCTGACTGAGGTCAACTCCATCGCGCGATCCCATCCTGTCCGGCCCTGTCCGTTTGGCGCAAAAGGGACAAAGGAGGCGGCCCAGCGCGCGACGGCCCGGACGCATCATGTCCGTTTTGTGTCCGGGCCGACCCATTTCGAGCGCAAACTTGCGCCGGGTTTGGGTCGCGGCGGACACCAAACGGACGCGCGCCTCGTCCGCTTCGGGGCCGCGTGGCAGGCGGCCACCTACCTCCCACCCGCCCACATCAATGCGCACGAGCGGGCGGCCCCACCTGTCATCCGCACGTCGAGCGGTCGCCGTCCTTCTTTAAGTGGGAAGCGTGGACGGGTCGTCGTCCACACTGCCCCACGCCACCCAGCGGCCTCCTCGAACCCCGACAGCGCCGAACCCTAGCCTTCCTTTGTCCTCGAGCTCGCCGGCCGCCCACCTCGCCATGCGCTTCTGGAACGGCAAGGGCAAGCACGAACGCGAGGCCGGCTCCTCCTCGGGGCACCGCCGCGGCTCCGTGAAGAAGGAGGAGCCCGCGTCTCCGCCGCGCTCCTCCCGTCGAGCCCCCGCCCCGGCCCCCTTCACCATCAACCCTAGGCCTGCCGGCGAGCGCGACCGGCAGTACCTCGCGGCGGACGTGTGCCGGAGGTACTGGGAGACGAGGACGCCGGTCCCGTGGAGTGACGTCCACCTCCCCAACGGATGGCGCCTCAGCGCCGACCGGGTCCCGATCCCTCTTGTGCCAGCGAGCGGCCGCGCGCGCCGCGATGAGATCGAGCGCCGCCGCCGCCTCCTCCCCGACGACCTATTCTACAACGACAGGTATGCCCCAGATTCCGACCTGTGGGACACGTGGCTCGGGACGAGCACGACACGCGCCGCGCGTCATACTTCACCGGCACGGTGTCGGGGCCGCGGCGGCCACGTCGAGAGGTGCGCGGGCGTACGCGCGTGCGCGGCCTTACGCCAATGCCGTCGCCTTCCCCGTCTCCGTCACTACCTCCACCTCCTCACATGACAGCGGAGGAGGAGGCCCGGCTCGTGCAGCGTGTCATGGACGACTCCATGTACACCCACGACGAGCGCCAATGGGACGGCTTGTAGGAGGCGATGGCACTCTGAAAGCACATTTGCTCCCTGGGTGGTTTTGGTAATTAATGACAACATACTTTGTGGTTGGACTAATGCTTTTATCAAGTATGTTTCAGGAAAGTCAATCACTCTGGCATGGCAAAAGGACTTGAAAGGTGGACCCCTAGGATGCTAAGGAAAGCATTGGCAAAAGCTCACGACTCCATTTTTTGGTTTAGTGATCCAAGATCACATTGAGTCCATAGGAAAGCCAATACTATTAAAAGGGGATGAGGTTATGATGATGATCTGGTTGCTCAAAGTGCTTAGTGATCTATCTCCCAAACTATCAGCAATCTTTCATTCCAACATATGCTCATAAGTAATCTCGGTCCCACCGATTCCATAAACTCAGTCACACCGAGATGAACCACCTCAGCCATATAGCCAAACCCTAGTAATTTCGGATTTTCCGATTCCAAACTCGGTCTCACCGAAACTAGTGTTGCCAACCTTCTGTAACCTTCTGTAATCATATCGGTGTCACCGAGATGATAAAGTCGGTCCCACCGAGAATGGCAAACCCTAGTCTTTGGAAGAATCGGACTAACCGAGATTGTATTTTCGGTCCCACCGAAAATCCCAACGTTCACAAGATTTGAACTTTCGGTCTCACCGAGTTGTCCACTTCGGTCTGACCGAGATTGGTCAAATGTGTGTAACGGTTGGATTTTGTGTGGAGGCTATAAATACCCCTCCACCTCCTCTTCATTCGTGGAGAGAGCCATCGAAAGAACTACCACTCCTACCTTACATTTACGAGAAGAGAACTACCTACCCTTGTGTTGAGATCAAGTTGCTCCACTCCCATCATATGAAACTTGATTTCTAGCCTTCCCAAGTTGCTTTCCACTCAATCCTTTCTTCCACCACAGCCAAATCAGTGAGGAGAGTTGAGTGTTGGGGAGATTATCATTTGAAGCACAAGAGCAAGGAGTTCATCATCACCAACACCATCTATTACCTTTTGGAGGTGGTGCCTCCTAGATTGGTTAGGTGTCGCTTGGGAGCCTCCGTCAAGATGTGGAGTTGAACCAAGAAGTTTGTAAGGGCAAGGAGATCGCCTACTTCGTGAAGATCTACCCGAGTAAGGCTAGTCCTCCGTGGGCGTGAGGCCATGATGGCATAGACAAGGTTGCTTCTTCGTGGACCCTTCGTGG
Source organism: Aegilops speltoides (assembly GCA_021437245.1). Lineage (NCBI taxonomy): Eukaryota > Viridiplantae > Streptophyta > Magnoliopsida > Poales > Poaceae > Aegilops > Aegilops speltoides. Next base: position 448,190,029 of record CM038147.1, read on the forward strand.
GTGGAGCCCTCCGTGGACTCTCGCAGCCGTTACCCTCCGTGGGTTGAAGTCTCCATCAACGTGGATTGACGATAGCACCACCTATCGGAACCACGAGAAAAATCTCCGTGTCTCCAAATTGCGTTTGCTCTTCTCCACCTCTATTTACTACATGTGCAATTTACTTTCCGCTGCCATAACTCTAGAATTGCATGTGTAGGGTGATACTTGACTTGGTCATCATTGTGAACTTGCTAAAAACTTGTCCTAATCAAAAGGCTAAACTTTTAAATTGTCAAGTAGTCTAATCACCCCCCCCTCTAGACACTCTTTCCTTCAACGATCCTACAATTGGTATCAGAGCTTTGGTCTCCATTGCTTTGGTTTGCACACCATTGGAGGAAGATGGACGTGTCTACGTTTGGGAGTGTTAGCCATAGAGTGCCTATTCTTGATGGAGTGTCCTATAACTCGTGGAGGATTGAAATGCTTGCTATCTTTAAGATGTACAACTTGCAGAAATATGTTGAAAACCCATATGTACCTCCATTTGACCCCTTGCACCCTACTATGGATGAAGAGCTTGATTTGCTTCGTAACCTTAGAACTGTCAATCTTATCATTAGAGGTTTGCCCGATAAGTTGCTTGAGCTTGTCACAAACTTTGAGTGCGCCCATGCTATATGGAAGTTCTTGGAAGAACTTTATCCGGACTACTCTTTGAGAGGTCTTGATGAAATTATATACAAGACTGTTGAATTTGATATGTTGCGCCCCAATGATCCTAACTTTGATAAATGCTTCTTTGAGCTTCGTGATCTTATGAAAAGGAAGGGTGATTCCGGACTTATCAATGTTCTAGTTAGAAATGCTCTTGTATTGCATTCCGATGATTATTATCACATTGACAAAACTGATGCAAGTCATTGTCAAATTGACCTAGGTGTTGATGATGAACTATCTATGGGTCAATATGATGATGAGCATGAGCATGATGACGATTACTCGATTCGGATAATCGAGCTAGACAAGATCATGAAGAGTCTCAATCTTATGGCAAATTTGAGAGACTACATATCCGGTGGAAAAGAGTGGATTCTTGATAGTGGATGCACCGATCACATGACCGGAGATGAAGACATGTTTCGAGAGCTCGCAAAGAACGATGGTCCACGCAAGTATGTGACTTTTGGAGACAACTCCAAGGGTAAGGTACTTGTCCTTGGTAAGGTGGCCATATCTCATGATAGCTCCATTCAAAATGTCATGCTTGTTGAATCACTTGGATACAATTTACTTTCCGTGTCTAGATTAGCTGACTTTGGATTCAATGTGCTATTCACTAAAGTAGATTGCCAAGTTTTTCGTCGTGACAATCATAACATGGTCTTTACCGGTATCCGTAGAGGTGATTTGTATATCGTTGATTTCACTAAGAAAGCTCAACCTAGAACTTGCTTCATTGCTAAATCTGCTAAAGGTTGGCTTTGGCATAGAAGGCTTGGACATGTTGGTATCGTAATCTAGATAAGCTAATTAAAGGTGATCATATTCTTGGTGTTAAAGATGTTTTCTTTGACAAAGATAGACTCTGCGATTGCTGTCAAGCAAGAAAACAAGTAGGTGGAAGTCATCCCGTGAAGAACATCATGACTACAAGGAGACCGCTTGAGCTTCTTCATATGGATCTCTTCGGTCCCAATGCTTACAAAAGCCTTGGTGGTAACTCCTTTGGTCTAGTTATAGTTGATGATTATTCCAGATTTACGTGGGTATTTTTCCTTGATGACAAATCGCAGGTTCAGAGAATCTTCAAAACCTTTGCTAGAAAGGCCCAAAATCAATTTGAGGTGAAGATCAAGAAAGTTCGGAGCGACAATGGAACGGAGTTCAAGAACGCCCATGTGGACTCTTTTCTCGATGAGGAAGGGATTTTACATGAGTTCTCGGCTACGTACACACCTCAACAAAATGGAGTTGTTGAGAGGAAGAACCGAACGCTCATTGAGATGGCGAGAACGATGCTTGATGAATACAAGACACCGAAACACTTCTGGGGTGAAGCCGTCGAGACAGCTTGTCATGCTATCAACAGGCTATATCTTCACAAGCTCCTCGGCAAGACTTCATCGAGCTCCTCACGGTAACAAACCCCAAGTGGGATACTTTCGTGTCTTTGGTTCAAAATGCTATATCCTTGATAAGCATCGTCGGTCTAAGTTTGCTCCTAAATCTCATGAAGGCTTTTTCCTCGGTTATGGATCAAACTCTCACACCTACCGTGTCTACAATAATTTCACCGAAAGGTTGAAGAGGCGGTAGATGTGAAGTTTGATGAATCTAATGGCTCGCAAGTAGAGCAAATGCCTATTGATGTAGGAGACAAGGACCCATCGGAAGCCATTAAAGATCTATCTATTGGAAAGATCCGTCCCATGGAAGTGAAGGAGAGTACCTCATCTACATATGTGGAGCCCCCTACCTCACGGAGAGATGAACCTCAAGGCAATATGGAGGCTTCCACAAGTGGAACTCACCAAGATGAGGAAGTGCAACAAGAAGATCCACCACAACCTCCTTCTCCACCACCTCAAGACAACACCAACAACAATGATGAAGAAGAAGATGAGGATGATGAGGAAGCTCAGCCACGACCACGACAAAAGCTATCCCGAGTTCGAGCAAGAGTCAAGAAGGATCATCCCGTGGAACAAATGATGAATGACATCGACTCCGGGAGAATTACTCGCTCTAAAACTCGTTTAGCTAACTTTTGTGAGCATTACTCATTTATCTCTAGTCTTGAACCTATGAAGGTGGAAGAAGCACTTGAAGACCGGATTGGGTGAACGCTATGCATGAAGAGCTACACAACCGAGAGGAACAACGTTTGGACTTTGGTAGAGAAGCCCAATGATGACCAAAACGTCATTGGAACCAAATGGGTGTTTCGGAACAAGCAAGATGAAGATGGACAAGTCATCCGCAACAAGGCTCGTCTCGTAGCTCAAGGTTACACACAAGTCGAAGGTATGGACTATGGTGAGACCTATGCCCCCGTTGCTAGACTTGAGTCCATTCGCATTCTTCTTGCCTATGCCAACCACCATGATATTACTCTCTATCAAATGGACATTAAAAGTGCTTTCCTTAATGGTGAAATTGAGGAGGAAGTATTTGTGAAACAACCTCCCGGTTTTGTGAATCCTAAAAAGCCTAATCATGTTTACAAGTTGCACAAAGCTCTTTATGGTCTTAAACAAGCCCCTAGAGCTTGGTACAAATGCTTGACTAGCTTTCTTCTTGAGAAAGGATTTGAGATTGGTAAAATAGACTCAACACTTTTCACGAAAAGGGTTGATGGTGAACTATTTGTGTGCCAAATATATGTTGATGATATTATCTTTGGTTCAACTAACCCTCATTTTAGTGAGAAGTTTGGAAAGCTTATGTCGGAGAAGTATGAGATGTCCATGATGAGTGAACTCAAGTTCTTCCTTGGGTTGCAAATCAAGCAATCTAAGGAGGGTACCTTTGTCTCACAAACAAAGTACACCAAGGATCTCTTCAAGAAGTTCAACATGCAAGAAAGCAAAGGTATGAGAACCCCCATGCCTACTAGTGGACATAATGACTTGACAAAAGATGGAGAACCTGTTGATCAAAAGGTTTACCGATCCATGATTGGTTCTCTACTATATCTCTGTGCTTCTCGTCCTGACATAATGTTGAGTGTATGCATGTGTGCTCGATATCAAGCAGCCCCTAAAGAATGTCATCTTAAAGCTGTTAAAAGAATTGTGAGATATTTGATACACACACCTAACTTTGGCACTTGGTATCCTAAGAGGGCCTCTTTCGATCTTGTTGGCTATTCCGACTCGGACTATGCCGGAGACAGGGTTGATAGAAAGTCAACTTCGGGTACGTGTCAATTCCTTGGTCGATCCCTTGTATCTTGGTCCTCCAAGAAACAAAATTGATATCATTATCTCTGCCAAGCGAGTATATTGCCGCTGGTTCATGTTGTGCTCGGTTGCTATGGATGACACAAACGCTTAAGGATTATGGGATACATGCAAGACATGTTCCTTTGCTTTGTGACAATGAGAGTGCGATTAAGATTGGACACAATCCCGTGCAACACTCTCGCATACGAAACACATTGAAGTTCGTCACCATTTTATTCGTGATCACATTGCAAAGGGTGACATCGATCTTAAGCATGTTAAATCTCGACAAACAGCTTGCAGATATCTTTACAAAACCACTTGATGAGAAAGTGTTTTGTCGCTTAAGGAGTGAGTTGAACATCATTGATGCTTCAAACTTGGAGTGAAAACTCCATTGATGCATGCAAGGCATGAGCCTAATTGACTAATCCTTGATATTTCTCTTATGATGAGGATCATATGTCTTGGACACATTTGCCCCCTTGTATTGCATCTAACTCCTTGCAGGTACTTGGATGATCTACATTCCACAAGATTACCACACACTCGAATCATGAGTAATCTTGTCATTGACCAAGTATCTAGCCCTTTGGGATGTTGAGTTCAAGGAACAAGACTCCACATATCCTTTTGACACCTTATACATCTAGTGTTTCACTCTTGTCATCTTGGATATTCTTGAGTATTTCCTTGCTCGCCTAACCCATGTAGGAAGATGAACTATACAATTGGAAATGGTGCTCCAACTTCACATTCTATGAGCATCTACATCAAGTTCACCTACATGAGTACAAGCAACAACAAGCCCAAGGTATGTTCTTCACATCTTGAAGGAGCTTTGCTCAAAGTCATGAGTACAAGCAGCTTCATAAGATGTGATCACATCAAATGCCTAATCGAAAAATGGCAACCCCATTTTGAGCTTAAACGATGAGTATGACCTATGATCAAATGCTCTCATTTGACTCCTAAGTCAATATACTCAAACATAGGTGACTTTGTCGCAGACCCCTATCTAGATGAAGTACATAAGTTTTGGAGTTTTTCTGTTTTCTCCTATGCTCTCTCATTGAGTTTTCTTAAAAAAAAACAAAACTTCATCTAGCAATCTTTTTCATTTCTATTTCTTCTGTTCTTGTGAATATCTTTTTGGCTCTGATCAATTCCTTGAAAATCATTTACAAATTCATTGCAAATCTTTTGAAACAGTCCTTGCAAAGTGAGCTGACTTATTTCTATATTTCCTTGGAATTAAATTCGGCGTCACCGATTTGAACACTTCGGTCTGACCGAAAAAGGATCTGCCCTAAGTCTCTGACTTTCGGACTCACCGATCCATATCAATTCGGTGTCACCGATTTACATTCACCAGGATATCATCTTCTGCAGCTCAACTAACTGATTTATTCTGCGTACTTAGTTTGCTCAGTTGTGATTCTTAAGGATCCCACTTCTTTCCTTCCATCTTTCCTGACCTTCCTAGTTTACTGTCCTTTTCGGCACTTGATGTCAAAGGGGGAGAAGATTTAGGGGGAGCTTAGGGGGAGATTGGAAGATAAGAGGAGAAGAGAAGATTTAAAGGGAGAAGAAGAACAATCTTACCTTAAGGGGGAAAGGATCACATGATAATACATTTGGCATCATTTCCTTTGATTTTGCTTTCTTCGCTCTCACAATTGGTATATTCTGAAAAGCACAATTGGTATCTTATGAAAAGCAAAATCTCTCAGAGCCTATTGAAAATCTTTAAGTCTTGGGAGACATGTTTGCTGATTCAAGCTAGTGCTCAACATGAGACACTCTTTATACATGTCATCCCTGGCTTGGTACTCTTGATGTTCTTGCTGTTGGTTGAAGAAATACTCTGGTGTTATCTAATCCTGTTTTCCCAAGCTTATTTCTTCAGGTACAATGCTAAGGAACTTTAAGGTAAGTATATGCATCTTGCAGAATGTGCATGATGGTGACTTGCTTGTGAATACTTGTTTGCAAGAAATCACCATGCACATATGCATCTTCTTTATCTTATCCTAATCTGCTCTGATGCATATAGCCAAGTTGCATGTAGCACATCTTGTTCTTCTCTCTTGTGTGCTTGCGGTAGTCCAAAACCATAATCTATGAAAATCTTGCACACTTGTAGGGGGAGCCTGTGTACTACATGTTTGTCAAAGCTTTAATGATAATTCTGTCTTTATTTCAGTAAGCTTTGATATCTTCTTTTGTGTGTTTCCATCAATTACCAAAAAGGGGGAGATTGAAAGCACATTTGCTCCCTGGGTGGTTTTGGTAATTAATGACAACATACTTTGTGGTTGGACTAATGCTTTTATCAAGTATGTTTCAGGAAAGTCAATCACTCTGGCATGGCAAAAGGACTTGAAAGGTGGACCCCTAGGATGCTAAGGAAAGCATTGGCAAAAGCTCACGACTCCATTTTTTGGTTTAGTGATCCAAGATCACATTGAGTCCATAGGAAAGCCAATACTATTAAAAGGGGATGAGGTTATGATGATGATCTGGTTGCTCAAAGTGCTTAGTGATCTATCTCCCAAACTATCGACAATCTTTCATTCCAACATATGCTCATAAGTAATCTCGGTCCCACCGATTCCATAAACTCACCACACCGAGATGAACCACCTCAGCCATATAGCCAAACCCTAGTAATTTCGGATTTTCCGATTCCAAACTCGGTCTCACGAAACTAGTGTTGCCAACCTTCAGAACCTTCAGAATCATATCGGTGTCACCGAGATGATAAAGTCGATCCCACCGAGAATGGCAAACCCTAGTCTTTGGAAGAATCGGACTAACCGAGATTGTATTTTCGGTCCCACCGAAAATCCCAACGTTCACAAGATTTGAACTTTCGGTCTCACCGAGTTGTCCACTTCGGTCTGACCGAGATTGGTCAAATGTGTGTAACGGTTGGATTTTGTGTGGAGGCTATAAATACCCCTCCACCTCCTCTTCATTCGTGGAGAGAGCCATCAGAAAGAACTACCACTCCTACCTTACATTTCTGAGAAGAGAACTACCTACCCTTGTGTTGAGATCAAGTTGCTCCACTCCCATCATATGAAACTTGATTTCTAGCCTTCCCAAGTTGCTTTCCACTCAATCCTTTCTTCCACCACAGCCAAATCAGTGAGGAGAGTTGAGTGTTGGGGAGATTATCATTTGAAGCACAAGAGCAAGGAGTTCATCATCACCAACACCATCTATTACCTTTTGGAGGGTGGTGCCTCCTAGATTGGTTAGGTGTCGCTTGGGAGCCTCCGTCAAGATGTGGAGTTGAACCAAGAAGTTTATAAGGGCAAGGAGATCGCCTACTTCGTGAAGATCTACCCCGAGTAAGGCTAGTCCTCCGTGGGCGTAGGCCATGATGGCATAGACAAGGTTGCTTCTTCGTGGACCCTTCGTGGGTGGAGCCCTCCGTGGACTCTCGCAGCCGTTACCCTCCGTGGGTTGAAGTCTCCATCAACGTGGATTGACGATAGCACCACCTATCGGAACCACGAGAAAAATCTCCGTGTCTCCAAATTGCGTTTGCTCTTCTCCACCTCTATTTACTACATGTGCAATTTACTTTCCGCTGCCATAACTCTAGAATTGCATGTGTACGGTGATACTTGACTTGGTCATCATTGTGAACTTGCTAAAAACTTGTCCTAATCAAAAGGCTAAACTTTTAAATTGTCAAGTAGTCTAATCACCCCCCTCTAGACACTCTTTCCTTCAACGATCCTACACACTCTCTGCCGTCGGCGACGTCGCCTTCCCCGAGCTGCAAATGGTGGCCGTGAGGGAGGAGGAGAGGAGGGAGGAGGCGATGGAGGAGGACCCGCCGGCCGCGTTCGAGGAGCTGCTGGGCTAGGGGTGGGGCTGGTCCTGCACTGCTCCGGAGATGGCCGCCGGCGTGGGCGTGAACTGGTGCCCCACTCCGCCGCGGTCACCGGAGCGGGAGGCGTCGCCACGGGAGGAGGTGGTGCAGGCACCTCCTGCCGTCCAGCCCGCCCCCGTCTACCACGCATCGCCGGCCCACCTCTGGACGCCGCTGGAGTACGTCGACCTCGTCAACGACGACGACGACACCGACGGCCAGTGAAGACGGCGACGGCCACGGCACCGACGGTCGCGGCAGGAGCGCGGGAGGAGTTTTTTTTTATTTTCTTATTATGTTAATTATGAATCTGGGCCTTTTAAGTGGCCGCTGAAACTGGCCCGTTTTGTGGCCAACCCATATATATGTTTTTTGTTTTTTTAAATGCGTTTATTTGCTTTTTTAGTTATTTCATTAATTTTTTTATTCCCGTCCACTCCGGACACGATTTGGGGTGCGGCCGCACGGTGGGCGCACGCACGACCCAACGGACACAGCCGGACACGGGCGTACCCATCGGCGCCCCAAAGGGACAAATTCGAGCCAATCCGGACGTCCGTTTGGGGTCGCGCGGTGGAGTTGGCCTGACGTGCGCGCGTCGGTGTGTGTGTGGTTCAGCTGCGACTGGCCGGGCATCGTCTCTTCTCTGGTCCGGTTTATACTGCTCAGGGCGCTGCAACATGCATGATTCTGCTTGACATTCCGCGCAAAGTCGTATCCACCTGGTCGACCGGTGTGTCTCTGGCTGGTTAAACACGTTTCTGCACGTGCGAGTCAAATTAAACGACCACGAGGCGTGATGATGTACGGGCTGCGGCAACGTATAGCTTTTTTCCTTGTTCCAGTACTGCATATGTCAATGCCACACAAGCGGACGCATCTCACTCCTTTTTCTCTCTCTGGAATTTAGTCGTTGTACCTCTTTTCGACAGGTGATGTTGTCCTCGATCACAGCGCTCATTGCTGAGTGGTTCATGGAGTGACTTGTTTTAGATGCATGAATGAACCGGGACACCAATGGCCATGGGTAAGCCTGTTTAAATTTTCTGGTTAGTGGCCCAGCGTAAGCACTTTTCCTGCAGCGATGGAACATAAGAGGCTGTCAGCAAAAGGATACACCCGCCGTTGAACCCGGAGGAACTTCCGCTCGAAATTAGAGATGCGCATGGAGATGAAACTATGTGTGCACGGAGGTTCCCGGTGCATGCATGTCTCCCTCCTCCAAAAGTGAAACTAGCAATCGGGCATGTGCAACGCACATGTCAATTCATACACAGAACAACGGTTATGTGTTGCTAATGTTGGAGGCATAAAGACCAAAGATTTTTCCTATTTAAAACCCTCATGCAGCGAAGAAACTGTTTCAGTATTTCATCGCAAATAAAAAAACATGATAGCTGAATGAATAAAAAATAAACCAGATTGTCAACAGAAAAGAAAAGTAGCATCCTAGAACTCGAAAATACATCTATGAGCTAGATTTGTGCATAAAGTAATGGAGAGTAACATTGGCAAAATGATGAGTATTAGAATTTAGAAAGGGGTGAATACATGGAGCCGAGCATATAATAGAGCAATTTGGGGTGAAGCTATGGTCCTACACAAAAGTTTTCAGGCTGAAATCTAATCATACAACCTCTTAACATAAGTAAATATTTTGTAGATGAAAACCTATATGAAAAACCTAGCTCACTAACTTTTTTGCACCACATAGAAGTTTTCAGGATTCTCTGAATTCTTGTGGCATCTACAAAAATGATAAACTGAAATATACAATTCCAACTAAATTTGAAATGCGAAAGGTGCAACAGAGTCAACACTAGAGTTGGGACTGTGAACTATCTGCCATTGCATTAAGGCGGAGGGCGTGGACTAGATGAATTCAAGAGGCACATGGACAATGACAACAATATCTGTAGGATGGTACATACTTGTCCATTGGCACATTTAATTGGATCACCGGGAGAGAGGTGGCTACCGAGGTCATCGCGGTGGTCACGGTGGGAGAAACCGCTACCGCCAGCATCCACCGCCGGTCGTTGTGGAACCGACGGCATCATCGAAGGTGGCTGCTTTCGGGCAGGCGCCTGAATTGTCCGGTCAGGCTATGGATGTGGTGACGGCGCTGGCTACTGCGGAGATCCCTGACACTGAGCCAGTGGCGTCGGGTGCTTTAGGTGCCGTTGACAAGGCTGATGGTGAGAGAGCTTCCAAGTGGGCTCGAAAAAAGGAAAAGATGTCGTGCTATCGTTGTGGTGAGAGGGGTCACTTTATTGTTGAATGTGTGACCGAATTATGTGATACTTGCCTCAAGCCAGCGCATGACACGAGAGAGTGCCCGATACTACGTGATCAGATGCCGAGTATTACTATCTATGGAGTCTATTGTGCCGAGTTGATGTTCTTTGAGTCTCCTTGTGCGAGGGAGGTCCCAGAGGAGTCCCCGAGCACGACTACGGGGATTGTTAAAGTCACGAAAGGTGATGTGTCTGAGGCTCAGATTTTGAAGAGGCTTAGGGACTTGGCTCATGGTGATTTTCAGTGGGAGCTTATTCGACTCGAGGCCAACATGTATAAGGTTGACTTCCCTACTACAGAGGACTTGGAGCGTCTTCTCAGTTTTGGGTTGTGCAGAGTTCCTGGCACAGAGTGTATTCTTGAGTTTCATGAGTGGAAGAAGGTAGGGCCACAGGGCAAGCCTCTCACTCAGGTCTGGTTGCGTTTTTCGGGGCTCCGTCGAAGCTGATTCAGGACGCTCGGGTTGCTGCAAGCTTGGGAATTCTTGTCGGGAAAACTAAGAGGGTGGACATGGCCTTTACCCGAGCTAACGGGGTTGCCCGACTTCTGGTGAGTGTTCTGGACATCGAGTTTGTACCTGACGTGGTCAAGTGGACACATAAGGGCCTCGTTTACAATCTTGACATTGAGTTTGAGGACTCCGAGTTCTTCGCTGAGGCTCTGGCAAAGACTGATGTGGACATGCATGATAAGAATGATGGATCGGGTAATTCGGAGGCGCGAGGGGACGATGTTGGCCATGAGTTGCCCAATGGCCCGGGTTCCGACCCACATATGCCCGGGAATGCGGCTGCACCCTCTACTACGGTTCCTATGAGTACTTTGAGATTTGGTTCTTTTCAGCCAGCTTCCGCTCCTCCCAGGTTGTGGAGCGATAGGGTAGAGTCTGAGGATGTGCTAGAGCGCACGCTCCCTCCCCTGGACTTTGCAGAGGCAAATGGCTCTCTGGAGGGGAGGGATGATCTTGGGCAGGTGGCCACCCGTACTCCCACCCCTGTTGTTGTTTTGCCGCACGGGAGGACTCCGTCGAGACCGGCCACAGAGGTCGTTGTGTTACCAATCGGTGACGGGACCGGTTTGGGAGGGGCGCCCGGGCAGGCGGCCTCGGCTCCCACATCTCCTGCGGTGGCCAAGGTGGCCGAGCCTGCGGCATCGACCGATCCCTGCCTGACGCCGACAGGGTTGGCCACAGCGCACTCAGGACTGACTGCCGGGTCGGGTGGGAAGCGGGGGCAGGTGGCCCCCGCTTTTGCTTCCCCTCGAGGGACTCCAGGTGGCGAGCGTGGGCAGGTAGCCCAGACCTCACTAACCAAGCGGATCTCGGTGACTCTCCGATTGTACCAGCCTGGCCGTGCGTTGGGGGTGGGGCAGGAGGCCTTACCCCAAACGGGGCGACTCGGGAGGAGGTCATCGCTTTTGGAGGTATTCCGGATCCGGTGTCTGAGGGGAGACGGATGAGCTGTCGCCTCCAGGACCAGCCGGATGTTGATGATATGCAGCTGAGGTGCGCCATGCAGGCGGCCAAGCTTCATGACATTGAGGTCACTACTGGTATGTCGGTGAACACTTCCAATTCCATGATGCACTTTTCTAATGATGAGATTATTCACAATGCAAATTGGTTAGGAGTTTCACTAGGTAGTAATGATAGTGAAATCTCTAAATCCGTTAATGATATCCTGGACCTAGAAGCGGAACGAGCTTTAGAGTTGATTCGCAACTTAGCAGCGGTCAAACCTATGAACGATTCTGACATAGATGCTTTGGGAGTCAGGGTGCTAGATACTTTCTGTGCGAATCTTGCCCCATCACTCCCTGAGACAGTGGAGGATGATGGTTCTATGCCCCTATGGGATGTTGCACCAGTCGAGGATCAGGTTGTTAGATCCACGGAGCCCGGTTGTGAGGACCAGTTAGAGGGTCAGAACAAGCCTAAACGAAAGTGGAGGGGAAAGATTTATCCAGCATCTGCGGTGCGTAGAAGTGCTAGGATCCGTACTACCAAAAAATTCCATGATGAATTATGAGAGGCATCTTTTGGAATAGCAGAGGTATGATGGACTTGGCTAAAAGAAGGTTTCTAGCAGATGCTTCCATTGAGCACAGGTTGGATTTTATCGCCCTCTCCGAAACAGGAAGGGACAATTTCTCTCCTCGGTTTCTAAGCACTTTATCAGGAGGTGTCGATTTTGATTGGCATTGCCTTCCCCCAAGAGGAAGATCAGGGGGATCTTACTTGGGGTTAGATGTGAGATGTTGGAAGTCTGAAGTGTGGTTATGGGTGATTTTGCCGTCAAATTTTGGGTTAGATCTAAGGTCGATGGCGTTAATTGGGCACTGGTAGCGGTATATGGGGCCGCGCAGCCAGAACTCAAACCAGACTTTTTGGCACATCTCGTCCGTATTTGCGGGTCTGAGCAGCTTCAAATCTTGGTTGGGGGCAACTTTATTATTAGAAGGAGAGAAGAAAAGAACAATGATAATTTTGACACTAGGTGGTCGTTCATGTTTAATACCATTATTGAAAGCTTGGATCTAAGAGAAATAGAGCTTTCAGGTAGAAAATTCACTTGGGCTAATACCTTGCAAATCCCGACGTATGAGAAGCTGGATCGAGTCCTAGCGAGCGTCGACTGGGAACAGAAATTCCCTCTGGTAATAGTCCAAGCGTTATCTCGCGGTATTTCTGATCACACCCCTTTGCCGGTTGACTCTGGTGAGGCAACGCATGTGGGTAATAAAAATACCTTTTCTTTCGAACTAGCATGGTTTGAAAGAGAAGGTTTCCTTGATCTGATAGCCCAGGAATGGGCAAAAGATGCAGGGGGGAGGTCTTCTATTGAGAGATGGCAGAATAAGATTAGGAACTTGAGAAGTTTCTTGCGAGGGTAGGCTAAGCATCTCAGTGGGATCTATAAGGTTGAAAAGGAAAGGCTCCTTACACTTATTCAGTCCCTAGATTTAAAAGCCGAGTCCACAATTTTACAAACCTCGGAGGTTCATGCTAAAGTTGACATGGAGATGAGATTGAAAGAACTTCTGCGAGAAGACAAGTTGAAGTGGGCATTGCGAGCTAAGGTTTGCAAAGTTGTCCGAGGGAACGCTAACACTCAATTCTTTCATATGATCACTAATGCAAAGCATGGAAAGAAAAGAATCTTTCAGCTTGAGCAAGACGAGGGGACGATTTTAGGGCAGGAAACCCTAAAATTATACATAACCAATTGCTACAAGCAGCTATTTGGGCCTCCAGAGGATAATTTTGTGTCCTTGGATGAGTCCAGGATTGAGGATGTTCCTCAGCTGGCTGCGGATGAGAACGATGTATTAACCGCCCCGTTTTCAGAGAAAGAGGTGTTTGAAGCTATTTCACAGATGAAGAATAATAAAGCTCCGGGGCCGGATGGATTTTTGGCGGATTTTTATAAAAAATGTTGGCACATAATTATAGGGGATTTGTTACCGATGTTCCATGATCTATTTTCCACACCGCTTCAGTTGTTTCATCTGAATTTTGGAAAAATAACTTTGCTTCCGAAGAAAACAAAGGTTGTGAGAATTGAGCAGTTCAGGCCTATCTATCTTCTTAATGTTAGTTGCAAAATTTTTACCAAGGTTGGGACTAATAGACTCACACAGATTGCGCACTCTGTGGTACAGCCGACCCAAACTGCTTTCATGCCAGACAGAAACATCCTAGAAGGGGTTGTGGTCCTCCATTGAACGCTCCATGAAATCCATACGAAAAAACTAGACGGGGTTGTTTTCAAAGTGGATTTCAAAAAAGCCTATGATAAAGTCAAATGGCCATTTTTGCAATAGGCTTTGCGCATGAAAGGTTTTGACCCGGCATGGAGGCACCAGGTTGAATCTTTCATGCAAAAAGGCAGTGTTGGAATCAAAGTGAATGAAGACATCAGTCACTACTTCCAGACACATAAGGGCATGAGACAAGGAGATCCAATGTCACCTATTTTGTTCAACATTGTAGTTGACATGTTGACAATTCTAATACGAAGGGCAAAGGAGGCTGGTCAAGTAGGTGGCCTGGTACCTCATCTAGTTGATGGAGGGGTGTCTATCCTATAGTACACCGATGATACTATTATCTTCATGGAGCATGACTTGGCAAAAGCGAGAAACATGAAGCCGGTGTTATGCTTGTTCAAACAATTGACCGGGTTAAAGATTAATTTCCACAAAAGCGAATTGTTCTACTTCAGAAGAGCCAAAGAGGAACAAGAGGCGTACAAGCAATTGTTCGGGTGTGAACTGGGGGCTTTACCTTTCATGTATTTGGGTACACCAATTCACCATCATAAGCTAACAAATAGAGAATGGAAGTGTATTGAGGATCGGTTTGAAAAGAAACTGAGTTGCTGGAAGGGCAAGCTGATGTCGTATGGGGGCCAATTAATTCTCATTAATTTGGTACTCACGAGCATGCCTATGTTTCTCTTGTCTTTTTTTGAGGTACCAGTTGGAGCTCAGAAAAGACTGGATTTCTACCGATCCCGCTTCTTCTAGCGGAGTGATGACCTGAAAAGAAAGTATAGACTCGCTAAATGGGATATTATTTGTCGACCGAAAGACCAAGGGGGTATAGGTATCAAAAATCTTGAGGTTAAGAACAGATGTCTTCTCAGCAAGTGGCTGTATAAGCTATCTGTAGAGTCAGAGGCCACATGGGCACAAATTCTGCATAATAAGTACCTTCATTCGAAAACTTTGTCCCAGGTGACAGTGAGGCCGACGGACTTGCCTTTTTGGAAAGGACTGATGAGAGTTAAATCAGTCTTTTTCAACAGGACAAAGTTTCTAGTTGGAAACGGTACTTCTATAAGATTCTGGGAGGATACATGGCTAGGGGAAACACCCCTCGCACTTCAATACCCTTCCCTTTATAGAATTGTTCAATGAAGAGACACTTTCGTTGCAACCGTGCTTCAGTCCAATCCTCTCAATATTCACTTCAGGAGAACACTTGTCGGAGCCCGTTGGGAAGCATGGCTCCATCTGGTGAGAAGACTGATGGATGTGCAGCTTTCTCAACGTCCAGACCAGTTGTGCTGGAAGCTAACCAGGAATGGAGAGTTTACGGTTAAATCCATGTATCTGGATGTTATCAACTCTAGCTCTATTCCTAGTTCGAAACATGTTTGGAATGTCAAAGTACCTTTGAGAGTTAAAGTGATTATGTGGTTTGTACATAAACACGTCATTTTAACTAAGGAAAACTTGTCAAAACACAACTGGATTGGTTCTACGAAATGTAGTTTTTATGATCGGGATGAGACCATCAAACACCTCTTTCTTGACTGTCCGATGGCGAAAATTTTATTGCGGACTATTCATATTGCTTTTAATATTACTCCTCCGAATAATATCACCATGTTATTTGGGACGTGGCTTGACGGGATAGATTCCCAAACAGCAAGACACATTCGTGTAGGAGTATGTGCTTTATAATGGGCAGTCTGGAACTGCAGGAATGATTTGGTTTTTAACAGAACAACAAATACTCATTTTTTGCTGGTTATCTTCCAAGCCACTGTGTTGATCCGTATGTGGTCGCTACTCACTCAGACGGAGGCCAGTGAGCGTTTGGTTACCGGATCTATCCGATAGGAGATGGTAGCTCGGGCTATCTTCAACCGGTTTGGATGGCGGTCATGTAATAGGATAGGCAATTAGTTTTCCTATCTTTCTTGTGATAGCCGGTTGTGGCTTTTCTTTTATCATTCCGCTCTTCGTGAGCCTTTTTGTGGTTCTTTTATTTGAGACTTCGTGACCTTTGTTGACCTATTTGCTTTTTAATAAAGGTGGCCGTATGCACCGCTCTGATGCAGAGGCCGGGGTTCTCCCCTTTTCTAAAAAAAATTGGATCATGAGGATGTGATAACCTGATATTTGACCTATGCTATTACCTGGCCGTGGGGAGCGTAGCGTATTAGCCGTCGTCGATCAGGCAGGGCAAGGCAGCGCATTCCCAGTGCGTCCATGCGATGTAGAAAAGATAACATCATAGTCAACTTGCACATGTCTATCCAAAAGCTCAAGTTGTGTGTAATCTTGGTTTTCAGATAGAGTCATTTTACAGTGCATCCGGATGATATGGACCGTCCGTCGGAGCAAATTCGATGTTCCAGATCCGATGCAATACGCTGATGTCACATGTATTATATCAGACCCCGAGGGGCATTTTTGGGAGAAAAAATATTTCGAACTGATCTGATTTTCCCTCCCAAATATTTTGAGGGTATTCTCAGTACAAATTTCAGGGCTATTTTCGGTTCGATTTTTATCCCGTTCGCTAGGGTTTATTCCTCGCCGCCGCTAGGGTTTTAATCCTTGCCGGCAGGATCTAGCCGCTCGTGGCGGCACCTCCCTCCCTCCTCTACGGCAGGATCTAGCCGCGCGTCGTGGCCCCTCCCTTCCTCCACCCCAATTCCCTCACGATCTCACACCACCTTTTCAATGAACACGAGAGGAGGCGCACTACCCTCCCCGCAGCGGCCGCCGGCGAAGATTCGGCGCCATCCCACCTCCCAGTCCTCCATGCGGGTGCCTATAGCCACAAGGTTATAGGCAACCTCTTTACCACACCCCAATTGGTTGTTTGCGTCCTCTACATGTCACCTCTCCGCCATGGCTGCAGCTTTGATCTGGCCATGCATCTCGTCTGATGGCAAGGTGGTTGGGTATGGATCATGTTCTGCGGGACTAGATGAAGCCGGCCGCCGGCCTCGACGGCCAGCCCCATTCGTCCAGCCCCGACTGCATGATCTACGAATGTTCAATCATTGCATTCAACATGTATTCTTTCAATTTGGCTGATAGGTGAGATTTGGGGATCAATAGAGATGATAAGCTATTAATTTTGTAATGTACTATAAACAATTCATAGCTTATGTTGCTCAATATTTATGATGCTCGCTTCTTCTTGTGCAATTGCTAGACTGGGATCAACAGACTTGGCATGTGCTTTATAAAAAAAAATTAGATTCACATGGGATATCCACCTTTTGAAGATTGGTGTTAATTCTTATTATGATGTTTTAGCCTTGTTAAAAGGAGAGTAATGATCCTCGCAAAAAGCAGAGAGAAAGGAATGAGCATTCGATTCTTCTTCCATTTGTTGCATTTCATTCTTCCGTGTTTAGTTATGTCCAACATTTGTTACATGCACACACTTGACAAGGTTAGTACAAGTAGTAATTTTTCCTCTGTTTTGCAGGGCTATGACAGAACAAGCTATTTGATTCCCTGAGGCAGGATGGATGTACCATGGAGATACGTCTCCAACGTATCTATAATTTTTTATTGTTCCATGCTATTATATTACCCATTCTGGATGTTTATGGGCTTTAATTTACACTTTTATATCATTTTTGGGACTAACCTACTAACCGGAGGCCCAGCCCGTATTGCTGTTTTTTTGCCTATTTCAGTGTTTCGAAGAAAAGGAATATCAAACGAAGTCCAAACGGAATGAAACCTTCGGGAGTGATCTTTTTGGAACAAACGTGATCCAGAGGACTTGGAGTGGAAGTCAAACAACAACCGAGGCGGCCACGAGGGTGGAGGGCGCCCCCCTGCTGGGCACGCCCCCTGTCTCGTGGGCCCCTCGAGCGTCCACCGACCTACTTCTTCCTCCTATATATACCCATGTACCCCGAAAACATCAGAAGCGACCACGAAAAACTATTTCCACCGCTGTAACCTTCTGTATCCGCGAGATCCCATCTTGGAGCTTTTGCCGGCGCTCTGCCGGAGGGGGAATCGACCATGAAGGGCCTCTACATCATCTCCAAGGCCTCTCCGATGAGTTGTGAGTAGTTTACCATAGACCTTCGGGTCCATAGTTATTATCTAGATGGCTTCTTCTCTCTCTTTGAATCTCAATACAATGTTCTCCTTGATCTTCTTGGATATCTATTCGATGTAACTCTTTTTGCGATGCGTTTGTCGTGATCCGATGAATTGTGGGTTTATGATCAAGTTTATTGATGACCCACAAGTTTACGGGATCAATCGTAGTCCTTTTGATAAGTAAGAGTGTTGAACCCAACGAGGAGCAGAAGGAAATGATAAGCGGTTTTCAGTAAGGTTTTCTCTGCAAGCACTGAAATTGTAGGTGATAGATAGTTTTGTGATAAGATAAATAGTAACGAGTAATAAGTAAATAAAATAAGTAAAGTGCAGCAAGGTGGCCCAATCCTTTATGTAGCAAAGGATAAGCCTGGACAATTTCTAATAATGAGAAAGGAGCTCCCGAGGACACATGGGAATTATCGTCAAGCTAGTTTTCATCACGTTCATATGATTCGCGTTCGGTACTTTGATAATTTGATATGTGGGTGGACCGGTACTTGGGTACTGCCCTTACTTGGACAAGCATCCCACTTATGATTAACCCCTATTGCAAGCGTCCGCAACTACAAAAGAAGTATTAAGATAAACCTAGCCACAACATTAAACATATGGATCCATATCAGCCCCTAACGAAGCAACACATAAACTAGGGTTTAAGCTTCTGTCACTCAACCCATCATCTACTTATTCCTTCCCCATGCCTTCCTCTAGGCCCCAATAATGGTTAAGTGTCATGTAGTCGACGTTCACATAACACCACTAGAGGAAAAGACAACATACATCTCATCAAAATGTCGAACGAATACCAAATTCACATGACTACTAATAGCAGGACTTCACCCATGTCCTCAGGAACAAATGTAACTACTCACAAAGCATATTCATGTTCATAATCATAGGAGTAATAATATGCATAAAGGATCTGAACATATGATCTTCCACCAAGTAAACCAAATAGCATCAACTACAAGGAGTAATCAACACTACTAGCAACCCACAGGTACCAATTTGTGGTTTTGATACAAGATTGGATACAAGAGATGAACTAGGGTTTTGAGAGGAGATGGTGCTGGTGAAGATGTTGATGGAGATTGACCCCCTCCCGATGAGAGGATCGTTGGTGATGACGTTGGTGATGATTTCCTCCTCCCAGAGGGAAGTGTCCCCGGCAGAACAGCTCCGCCAGAGCCCTAGATTGGTTCCGCGAAGGTTCCGGCTCGTTGTAGCGAAGTTTCGTCCCGTAAGCTTGCCCACAATTTTTCCAGGGTAAAAGCGATGATATAGAAGAAGATGGACGCCGGAGGCCCACCAGGGGGACCAGGAGATAGGCGGCGCGCCCTATAGGGGGGCGCCCCTGTCTCCTAGACAGGGTGTGGGACCCCTGGCATATTTCTTTCGCTCAGAATTCTTATTAATTCCAAAAAGTTGTTTCGTGGAGTTTCAGGACTTTTGGAGCTGTGCAGAATAGGTTTCCAACGTCTGCTCCTTTTCCAGCCAGAATTCCAACTGCCAGCATTCCCCCTCTTCATGGTTCATGAGGGAGTCCTGGACTAGGGGGTGTCCGGACAGCCGGACTATCATTGTCTGCCGGACAATCAATATCCGCCGGACACCCAGACTACGAAGATACAAGATTGAAGACTCCGGCTCGTGTCCGGATGGTACTTTCCTTGGCGTGGAAGGCAAGCTTGGCGATACGGATATGTGGATCTCCTACCATTGTAACCGACTCTGTGTAACCCTATGTAACACCCCGGATGTATCTTTCCATATTTGTAACTCCAACTCTTGCCATTTTCGGATATGTGCTATGATATTCCCTCCGTGGTTGGGTTTTGTTTTCGTTTTGCATTTTGTCCATGTCATGCATCTCATATCATGCCATCATGTGCATCTCATTTGCATACGTGTTCGTCTCATGCATCCGAGCATATTCCCCGTTGTCCGTTTTGCAATCCGGCACTCTTATGTTCCCCGGCGTCCCCTCTTGTTCTTTTTCCGTGTGCGGGTGTTGAACATTCTCGGAATGGACCGAGCCTTGCCAAGTGGCCCTGGTATAGCACCGGTAGACCACCTGTCAAGTTTCGGGTCATTTGGAGTTCGTTTGGTACTCCAATGGTTAACCGCACTCTCGCAAAGGCCTCTTTTGAGTTGCAGCCCAACAACCCTCCAAAACAGCCCAATAACCCATCTAAGTCACCTCCATGCTCTCGGTCGTTTGATCACGATCGTGTGGTAAAACTACACCCCATTTGGACTCTCCTAGCTCCTCTATGCCTATTTAAAGACCCTCCCCGAATTCACGGGCAAACCCTAATTTTTTCCCATCGCGCCGCGGACGCGTCCGTCCCGGCCGGACACGTCCGCCCGCGCCACGGACGAACCGCGAGGCGACACGTGCGCGCCGCTGGCCCGCCAGGCCCGCCCCATGGCCCCATGGTCCGTCCGCCGGCCGCCGCCCGCCTCCGCCCGCCGCCGCGCCGGCCGCCGCGTCGCCTCCTCTGCCGCGGACCACACGCGCGGGCGCCGCCGCCGCCCGGCCTCCGCACGCTTGCGCGCTGCCGCGCCGCCGACGCGCACCTCGCACAAGCCGCGCTGCAGGCGCGCATGGCCGCCGCGCCGCCGCCGCGCCCGGCCGCCGCCGCCCGGCGACCTCCTCCTCCGGCGCTCCCTCCTCCGGCGTCCTCTCCCGCGCCGGCGACCAGCTCCGGCGAGCCCCCGATCTGGATCCGATCTGGGAATCCCCTAGGTTGACTTTCTCCCCCCCCCCAAAATTCTCACCAAGTAATAATCTTTGATTATTTTCGTGCATTTTCATAGCATCACATCTCCGCAACCGTGGCTCCGTTTTGGGCGTATAATATGGCAAATTGTTCCCCTCGAAGAGTACATCATTTCATTCCATTGCATCATTTGCATTTGAGCTCATCTTGATGCCCGAAATGCTGTTGGAAGATGGCTTCAGATCGTTAGTTTCAGAATCTTATCAGTTCGAGCTCTTTTGTCATTTTTGCCATGAATTATGTGTGCACCTTATGAACTTGTGCCCTACATGTGAGTTGAACATTGCCATGCCATCTTTCCAGGGGTGTTTTCCATGTATTTTTTTGAGTTATGTGTTGACTAGAACAAGCATGCAAAGTAGGGATGATGATGTTGCTGATTTCAGGAACTTAGTGTTTTCACTAAGTCGTGTCCTGCTGTTATTTTTATGCCATATGTTCATGTTGTTACAGAGAGATCTATGCCCTTTTTGAGCATGATCAGTAAGGGTGTTTTGAACATATGGATGTTCTCTATCCATCCTTGCCTTTGTTGGCATTTATGGAGTTGTCTAGCATGTCATTTTCGTGCTCTACTTTTGCTTGAAAATGTTTCCTGGCAGATTGTTTGCATGAGATTCAATTTTCACGAGGTCGTTGTAGTTGATCCGTGTATGCTATGATGTTGTTCTTGCCATGTATAGCTCCTATGCCATGTCTTCTTGATGGGTGTATGTTTAGTTTATCATGAGATGCTCTGTAGTGCGTGGATCGAGCTCACGAACATGCCTACTCGTTATCTGTTTTTGCCATGCCCAGTTTTCCGCTAAGTCTGAAATCTGTAATAAAAACTTGCAATGTTTACATGGGTGCCATCATTTCTTAGAGTCCTTTTTGGCTTATGGTCAGTAAGGGACTATTGATATATTCTTTGAGTAGAATCATGTCATGCCTTGTTTTGCTATTATAAGTTCCTGTAGCATGTTGTTTGCTTGCTCTAAACATGCCTTCCTGATGTTAATTCCTGGCATGTTAGTATTTTCACTAAGTCTGTGAACCTGATATTTTGAGCACTTTCACCATGCTTGTTTGAACATGTTATGATGTGATTTAGCCGTAGCTCAGTGTTCCTATTTTGTTAAGCATCTCCTGTAGTTCGTTGCCATATGCTTTGTTTTTATGTTGGGGTGCTGTAGCATAGTTTTGTGTTGCATGCTAAGTAGCATCGGGCTATTAAACGCAGTTTTGCGTCATTCTTGTTTTGCTTGTCATTTGCAAACCGTGCATCCGATTCCGGTGATCTTTATATCGATTTCAACCGAAATCATCTCATCTTTCCAGCGGCATACTTGGTTTGCCAAGTTGATGCCAGTTCATCATTTTCCTTCCGAGCACACATATGCATTGCATATCACATCTCGCATCGCATGTCATGTTTTGCATCATATTGCGTGTGCATTGTTCCTTGTTTGATTGTGGTTCCGTTGCTTGTGTTCTTGCTTTGGGTAGAGCCGGGAGACGAGTACGTGAACAAGGAGCCTGTTGAGAACGCCTACGAGGATCCAGTCTTCGACAACTCTGAGAACCTTACAAGCAAGATGACCATACCTTCGATATCACTTCTATCTTTGCTTGCTAGATGCTCGCTCTTTTGCTATGCCTATGCTGCGATACCTACCACTTGCTATATCATGCCACCCATATTGCCATGTCAACCTCTAACCACCCATGTCCTAGCAAACCGTTGTTTGGCTATGTTACCGCTTTGCTCAGCCCCTCTTATAGCGTTGTTAGTTGCAGGTGAAGATGAAGTTAGTTCCTTGTTGGAACACGGATATTTTGGGATATCACAATATCTATTGTTTTAATTAATGCATCTATATACTTGGTAAAGGGTGGAAGGCTCGGCCTTATGCCTGGTGATTTGTTCCACTCTTGCCACCCTAGTTTCCGTCATACCGGTGTTATGTTCCTTGATTTTGCGTTCCTTACGCGGTCGGGTGATTTATGGGACCCCCTTGACAGTTCGCTTTGAATAAAACTCCTCCAGCAAGGCCCAACCTTGGTTTTACCATTTGCCACCTACACCCCTTTTTCCCTTGGGTTTTCGCGAGCCCGAGGGTCATCTTTATTTTAGCCCCCCCCGGCCAGTGCTCCTTCGAGTGTTGGTCCGAACCGAGCAGCCTACGGGGCCACCACGGGGAAACTCGAGGCCTGGTTTTACTCGTAGCTTGACTTATCCGGATGTGCCCTGAGAACGAGATATGTGCAGCTCCTATCGGGATTTGTCGGCACATTCGGGCGGCTTTGCTGGTTTAGTTTTACCATTGTCGAAATGTCTTGATGTACCGGGATACCGAGTCTGATCGGAGTGTCTTGGGTGAAGGTTTATTCCTTCGTTGACCGTGAGAGCTTGTTATGGGCTAAGTTGGGACACCCTGCAGGTATTATCTTTCAAAGCCGTGCCCGCGGTTATGAGGCAGATGGGAATTTGTTAATGTCCGGTTGTAGAAAACCCGAAGTTGACCTTAATTAAAATACATCAACCGTGTATGTAACCGTGATGGTCTCTTCTCGGCGGAGTCCGAGAAGTGAACACAGTGTTGGAGTTATGTTTGACGCAGGTTGCTTAGGATCACTTCTTGATCACTACTAGTTTCGCGACCGTGCTTTGCTTCTCTTCTCGCTCTCTTTTGCGATGTAGCCACCATATTTGCTAGTCGCTTGCAGCAGCCCCTCCTTTCTTTTTTGCACCAGCCTTCCCTTAAGCTTAAATAGTCTTGATCTCGCGGGTGTTAGATTGCTGAGTCCCCGTGGCTCACAGATACTACCAAAACAGATGCAGGTACCGGTGATGCCAGCGCAGATGGCGCAACTGAGCTGAATTGGGAATATGATGAGGCCCTTGGTCGATACTATGTTTCATTTCCAGACGATTAGTAGTGGAGCCCAGTTGGGGCGATCGGGGATCTGTGTTGCATGTGGGGTATTCTTCTTTATTTTGGTTCCGTAGTCGGACCTTGAGTGTAATCTGTATGATGAATGTTTAATTATGTATTGTGTGAAGTGGCTAATTGTAAGCCAACTATGTATCTCTTTCCCTTATGTATTACATGGATTGTGCGAAGATTACCTCACTTGCGACATTGCTTTCAATGCGGTTATGCCTCTAAGTCGTCCTTCGACACGTGGGAGTTATAGCCGCATCGAGGGCGTTACAAGTTGGTAATCAGAGCCATCCCCGACCTTAGGAGCCCCCACCGCTTGATCGCTTTTAGTGGCGAGTTGTGTCTAGAAAAATGTTTTGAGTCATTTAGGATTATATATATCGGAGAGTTTAGGAATTCTTTTTACTCCCGGTCCTTCGACCTTCCGGTGAGGTATCTGACGAGAGCTTTGACTCTTCTCTTCTCAAATTTCACTAAATTTTTTTTTTAGGATCACGCTGGTATCTTAGAATCGTTCGATGGTTTTATGATGACAACATTGTCTTGGTTGCCTCGACATTTAGGGGTTGTGGCGGTGTCCCGGGAGTTGAGCTCCGAGGTGTTGTCGTCATAATTTTATCGTTGCAGTTCTGGAATACCCGAGTTTAATCGCCGACATCGAAAATCTCTTTTATGCGATCGGTTGGTGAGATAACCCCGCTAACTTGAAGCCGTGGTGAGTACGGAGTATTGCCATGACTCGTATAACGGATGCTTTTCGAAGGTTGAGGTACACGATTTCCGAAGGTTTCTTGGTTATGTGTTGAAGGATGGATACAGCTGGATGTAGGGATTGTTAGCTTGGGTGAGATATATATATATTGCTCCCCTGTATCCCCAACACCTGATTGCATAACCGGAAAGTTTCGGCAGTTTATAGGTGGGATTCAAGTAGCTCTAGCATTTCTTCCGCAGATATTTGGTTTGTGATTGGTTAATCCTTACCACATATTTGTTCCATTCATACCTTGTTTTTTTATTTTTATTCATCAATCTCTTATCAAGTGGCTTCTCACCTTTATGGACATGATGTTTACTTTGGAATTCATTCGTTCATCCCTGTTCGAATGTTTATTGTGAAGACTATTTGTTGCAATTTCTATCCGTTGATTCAACTTGTCTATCTGTCTATCAAGATGCTAACGGATGTCACCCTCTTCAGGATGGCTCCGCCCTGCGCCGTAATCCGAACGCAGTGATGGGAGTCAGGCGAACCCTCCGCCGCCACCTCCGCCTCCGGAGGCATGGCAAACTTTGATGGCAACCACTAACGCCAACGCTCAGTTGTTGATCCAGCTGATGCAAGAGCGTAACCAAGGCCAAGGCAACCAAGGGAATCAAGGTCAAGGGCAGTTCTTCCATCAGCCACAGTTTCCTACACTCAACCAATTCCTTGCAAACCAGCCAAAGTCTTTCAGCTACTGTGCCGAGGCCACAGACGCCGACGATTGGCTCGTGGATATCAACAAGCATTTTGAATGCAGCAATGTCAGACCTGAGGACTACGTCAAGTTCGCGTCTTTTCAGCTCAAGGATCAGGCAGCTGATTGGTTCCAGCAATACAAGGATTCTAGAGGTGGTCGAGTGATTACTTGGACTGATTTCTGTCGGGACTTTAAAGCTCACCACATTCCTACCAGTGTTGTTGAGAGCAAGCGTGAGGAGTTCCGCAATCTTAAGCAAGGAAACATGTCGATGTACTGAATACAACATACAGTTTGTAAACTTGCTCGATTCGCTAAACAAGACGTTCTCGATGAGAAAAGTATGATCTATCGTTCAGAGGTGGCCTTAGAGAGGATCTGCAGTTATCTCTTGTTCTTTCCGAGCCTACTCGGTTTGATCAATTCTATAATATGGCACTCAAGCTAGAAGGTGCTCAGCTCAAGTGTGAGGCTTCAAAGAAGAGAATCGGGGATGCAGTTCAGTCTTCTTCTTCCTCTCAAGTGGCGCAAAGCAGCAAAAGTTCTACCTTCCTCCTCCTCCGTTCCGTCGGCCTTATCGCCAGAAGAACTCAGGTGGTCGTGGATCTTCCCACCCACCCAACCCAAGCTACTGAACAAGTCTCAGCCTCAAGCTCCAAGGTCAAGTGCTCCTTATCACCGTCCGCTCTCAGAGGTGACTTGCAACAAGTGCCAGCAGAAGGGTCACTATGCGAACAAATGCCATAACCAAAGGCGCCTTCCTCCTCCTCCTCCTGTGAGGTCTTCAAGCAATGCAGTGGTCAAGCATAATCCGAAGCATGCAAAGGTGAACTTGATGAATGCAGCTCAGGCAGAGGATTCTTCAGATGTGATCATGGGTAACCTTCCAGTTAACTCTATTCCTGCAAAAGTCTTATTTGATACTGGTGCATCACATTGTTTCAAGTCAAGACCGTTTTTTGCCAAGCATGAATTCACTTCTTCACATTTGGTTAAACCCATGGATGTCATTTCTCCGGGTAAACGGTTGAGCTCCAGTTTGGTGGTTCCTGATACCACAATCAAGATGGGCGACTATAGATTTCTGGCTAAACCAATTGTTCTTGGTGACTCTGATATTGATTTAATTCTCGGGATGGACTGGCTTTCTCAGCACAAGGCTCAGCTTGATTGTGCTGCCAGACAAATTCAATTGACACACCCTTCTGAGGATATTATCATCTATGCCGCTCGTGATGAAACCATTCGGTTGTTTTCTCTCAATGAGAAGGGCGAATTGGATGCTATCTCTCAGATTCCAGTCGTTTGTGAGTACCAAGATGTCTTTCCAGAAGAGCTTCCGGGTATGCCTCCTCATCGGCCAGTCGAATTCGTTATTGATCTTGAGCCTGGCACTGAACCCGTTTGCAAGCGTCCTTACAAGCTTGGACCCAAGGAGCTGAAAGAATTGAAGAAGCAGCTCGATGAACAAGATGAAGGAAATATGCCCTAGAGGCAATAATAAAGTTATTATTTATTTCCTCATATCATGATAAATGTTTATTATTCATGCTAGAATTGTATTAACCGGAAACATAATACATGTGTGAATATATAGACAAACAGAGTGTCACTAGTATGCCTCTACTTGACTAGATTGTTAATCAAAGATGGTTATGTTTCCTAACCATGAACGAGGAGTTGTTATTTGATTAACAAGGTCACATCATTAGTTGAATGATCTGATTGACATGACCCATTCCGTTAGCTTAGCACACGATCGCTTAGTATGTTGCTATTGCTTCCTTCATGACTTATACATGTTCCTATGACTATGCGATTATGCAACTCCCGTTTACCGGAGGAACACTTTGGGTACTACCAAACGTCACAACGTAACTGGGTGATTATAAAGGAGTACTACAGGTGTCTCCGAAGGTACTTGTTGGGTTGGCGTATTTCGAGATTAGGATTTGTCACTCCGAATGTCGGAGAGGTATCTCTGGGCCCTCTCGGTAATGCACATCACTTAAGCCTTGCAAGCATTGCAACTAATGAGTTAGTTGCGAGATGATGTATTATGGAAAGAGTAAATAGACTTGCCGGTAACGAGATTGAACTAGGTATTGGATACCGACGATCGAATCTCGGGCAAGTAACATACCGATGACAAAGGGAACAACGTATGTTGTTATGCGGTCTGACCGATAAAGATCTTCGTAGAATATGTAGAAACCAATATGGGCATCCAGGTCCCGCTATATTGACCGGAGACGTGTCTCGGTCATGTCTACATTGTTCTTGAACCGTAGGGTCCGCACGCTTAAGGTTTCGATGACAGTTATATTATGAGTTTATGAGTTTTGATGTACCGAAGGAGTTCGGAGTCCCGGATGAGATCGGGGACATGACAAGGAGTCTCGAAATGGTCGAGACGTAAAGATCGATATATTGGACGACTATATTCGGAGTTCGGAAAGGTTCCGAGTCATTCGGGTAATTATCGGAGTACCGGAGAGTTACGGGAATTCGCCGGGGAGAAGTATTGGGCCTTATGGGCCATACGGGAAAGAGAGAGGGCTGCCTTAGGCAGGCGCGCCCCTTGCCCTAGTCCGAATGGGCTGGGGAGGCCGCACCCTCCTTCCTTCCCTTCTCTCTTCCCTTCCTAGTCTCCTACTCCTAATACATGGAAGGATCCTAGTTGGACTAGGAAAGGGGAATCCTCACTGGTGGGAGTAGGACTCCCCTATGGCGCCTCCTCCCTAGGCCGGCCTCCTCCTCCCTCCCTCCTTTATATACGGGGCAGGGGCACCCCATAGACACACAAGTTGATCCTTGAGATCGTTCCTTAGCCGTGTGCGGTGCCCCTCCACCATAATCCACCTCGGTCATATCAGAGCGGTGCTTAGGCGAAGCCTGCGCCGGTAGAACATCAAGATCGTCACCACGCCGTCGTGCCGACGGAACTCTCCCTTCCCGAAGCTCTACTGGATTGGAGCCCGAGGAGCGTCACCGAGCTGTACGTGTGTCAAGAACTCGGAGGCACCGGAGTAACGGTGCTGGGATCGGTTGGATCGCGAGGAGAACGACGACTACTTCCTCTACGCCAGATCACTTCCGCTTCGGTCACGAGGGTACGTAGACAACACTCTCCCTCTCGTTGCTATGCATCACCATGATCTTGCGTGTGCGAGGAAATTTTTGAAATTACTACGTTCCCCAACAGTGGCATCCGAGCCTAGGTTTTATGCGTTGATGTTATATGCACGAGTAGAACACAAGTGAGTTGTGGACGATATAAGTCATACTGCCTACCAGCATGTCATACTTTGGTTCAGCGGTATTGTTGGATGAAGCGCCCGGACCGACATTATCGTGACGCTTACGCGAGACTGGTTTTACCGCCGTGCTTTGCACACAGGTGACTAGCGGTGTCGGTTTCTCCAACTTTAGTTGAACTGAGTGGCTACGCCCGGTCCTTGTGAAGGTTAAAACGGAGTCTATTTGACAAACTATCATTGTGGTTTTGATGCGTAGGTGAGAACGGTTCTTGCTAAGCCCGTAGCAGCCACGTAAAATTTGCAACAACAAAGTAGAGGACGTCTAACTTGTTTTTGCAGGTCATGTTGTGATGTGATATGGTCAAGACGTGATGAGATATAAGTTGTTGTATGAGATGATCATGTTTTGTTGAAGTTATCGGCAACTGGCAGAAGCTCTATGGTTGTCTCTTTGTTGCATAAGATGCAAGTGCCAAATAATTGCTTTACTTTATCGCTATGCGATAGCAATAGTTGCAAGAGCAATAGTTGGCAAGACGACCATGTGATGACACATTGATATAGATCAAAATGATGAAGATCATGGTGTCGTGCCGGTGACGATAGAGATCATGACAGTACTTTGGAGATAGAGATCCAAGGTGCAAGATGATCATGGCCATATCATGTCACATATTTTGATTGCATATGATGTTTATCTATTATACATCTTATTCTTGCTTTGATTGACGGTAGCATTTTAAGATGATCTCTCACTAAAATTATCAAGAAGTGTTCTCTCCCTGAGTATGCACCGTTGCCAAAGTTCGTCGTGCCCAGACACCACGTGATGATCGGGTGTGATAAGCTCTACGTCCATCTACAACGGGTGCAAGCCAGTTTTGCACACGCGAATACTCAGTTAAACTTGACGAGCCTAGCATATGCAGATATGGCCTCGAACACGGAGACCGAAAGGTCGAGCGTGAATCATATAGTAGATATGATCAACATGAGATGTTCACCATTGAAAACTAATCCATTTCACGTGATGATCGGTTATGGTTTAGTTGAATTTGGATCACGTGATCACTTAGAGGATTAGAGGGATGTCTATCTAAGTGGGAGTTCTTAAGTAATATGATTAATTGAACTTAAATTTATCATGAACTTAGTCCTGGTAGTATTTTGCAAATTATGTTGTAGATCAATAGCTCGCATTGTTGCTTTCATATGTTTATTTTGATATGTTCCTAGAGAAAATTGTGTTGAAAAATGTTAGTAGCAATGATGCGGATTTGATCCGTGATCTGAGGTTTATCCTCATTGCTGCACAGAAGAATTATGTCCTTAATGCACCGCTAGGTGACAGACCTATTGCAGGAGCAGATGCAGACGTTATGAACGTTTGGCTAGCTCAATATGATGACTACTTGATAGTTTTGTGCACCATGCTTTATGGCTTAGAATCGGGACTTCAAAGATGTTTTGAACATCATGGACCATATGAGATGTTCCAGAAATTGAAGTTAATATTTCAAATACCCGAGTTGAGAGATATGAAGTCTCCAACAAGTTCTATAGCTAAAAGATGGAGGAGAATCGCTCAACTAGTGAGCATGTGCTCAGATTGTCTGGGTACTTCAATCGCTTGAATCAAGTGGGAGTTAATCTTCCAGATAAGATAGTGATTGACAGAATTCTCTAGTCACCATCACCAAGTTAGTAGAACTTCGTGATGAACTATAGTATGCAAGGGATGATGAAAATAATTCCCGAGTTTTTCATGATGATGAAATCGATGGAGGTAGAAATCAAGAAAGAACATCAAGTGTTGATGGTTAACAAGACCACTAGTTTCAAGAAAAGGGCAAAGGGATAGAAGGGAACTTAAAGAAGAACGGCAAGCAAGTTGCTGCTCAAGTGAAGAAGCCCAAGTCTGGACCTAAGCCTGAGACTAAGTGCTTCTACTGCAAAGGGACTGGTTACTGGAAGCAGAACTACCCCAAGCATTTGGCGGATAAGAAGGATGGCAAAGTAAACAAAGGTATATTTGATATACATATTATTGATGTGTACTTTACTAGTGTTTATAGCAACCCCTCGGTATTTGGTACTGGTTCAGTTGCTAAGAGTAGTAACTCAAACGGAGTTGCGTAGAATATGAAACTAGTTAAGGGTGAAGTGACGATGTGTGTTGAAAGTAGTTTCAAGATTGATATGATCATCATCGCACACTCCCTATACCTTCGGGATTAGTGTAGAACCTAAATAAATGTTATTTGGTGTTTGCGTTGAGCATGAATATGATTTGATCGTGTTTATTGCAATACGGTTATTCATTTGAGTAAGAGAATAAACTGTTGTTCTGTTTACATGAATAAAACCTTATATGGTTACACACCCAATGAAAATGGTTCATTGGATCTCGATCGTAGTAATGCACATATTCATAATATTGAAACCAAAAGATGCAAAGTTAATAATGATAGTGCAACTTATTTGTGGCAATCGCCGCTTAGGTCATATTATGTAAACGCATGAAGAAACTCCATGCTGATGGGATTTTGGAATCACTTGATTATGAATCACTTGATGCTTGCGTAACCATGCCTCATGGGCAAGATGACTAAGACTCCGTTCTCCGAATAAAGGAGCGAGCAACCGACTTATTGGAAATAATACATACTAATGTATGCGATCCAATGAGTGTTAAGGCTCGCGGCGGGTATCGTTATTTTCTGACCTTCACAGATGATTTGAGCAGATATGGGTATATCTACTTGATGAAACATAAGTCTAAAATAGTTGAAAGGTTCAAAGAATTTCAGAGTGAAGTAAAAAAATCATCGTAACAAGAAAATAAAGTTTCTACGATCTGATCGCGGAGACAAATATTTGAGTTAAGAGTTTGGTCTTCAGTTAAAACAATGTGAAATAGTTTCACAAATTCGTGCCACCTGGAACACCACATCGTAATGGTGTGTCCGAACGTCATTACCGTACTTTATTGGATATAGTACAATCTATGATGTTTCTTACCGATTTACCAATATCGTTTTGGGATCATGCATTAGAGACAGCTGCATTCACGTTAAATAGGGCACTATCTAAATCCGTTGAGACGACACTATATGAACTGTGGTTTAGCATGAAACCAAAGTTGTCTTTTCTTAAAGTTTGGGGCTGCGATGCTTATGTGAAAAAGTTTCATCCTGATAAGCTCAAACCCAAATCGGAGAAGTGCGTCTTCATAGAATACCCAAAGGAAATTGTTGGGTACACCTTCTATCACAGATCCGAAGGCAAAACATTCGTTGCTAATAAATGGATCCTTTCTAGAGAAGGAGTTTCTCTCGAAAGAAGTGAGTGGGAGGAAAGTAGAACTTGATGAGGTAATTGTACCTTCTCCCTTATTGAAAGTAGTTCATCACGTAAATCTGTTCTGTGACTACTACACCAATTAGTGAGGAAGCTAATGATGATGATCATGTAACTTCAGATCAAGTTACTACCGAATCTCGTGAGGTAAACCAGAGTGAGATCCGCACTGAGAGTGGTACAGTAATCCTGTTTCGAAGTCATGTAACTAGACCATGATGAACCTACGAACTATGAGGAAGCGATGATGAGCCCAGATTCATGAAATGGCTTGAGGCCATAAAATCTGAGATGAGATCCATGTATGAGAACAAAGTGTGGACTTTGGTGGAGTTGCCGATGATCGGCAAGCCATAGAAAATAAATGGATCTTCAAGAGGAAGACGGACGCCGATAGTAGTGTTACTATCTACAAAGCTAGACTTGTCGAAAAAGGTTTTTGACAAAGTTCAAGATGTTGAATACAATGAGATTTTCTCACTCAGATCGATGCTTAAAAGTCTGTCGAATCATGTTAGCAATTGCCGCATTTTATGAAATCTGGCAAATGGATAAACAAAACTGCATTCCTTAATGGGGTTATTAAAGAAGAGTTGTATGTGATGCAACCAAGAGGTTTTGTCGATCCTAAAGGTGTTAACAAAATGTGCATCTATGGACTGGTGCAAGCATCTCGGAGTTGGAATATACAATTTGATAAGTTGATCAAAGCATATAGTTTATACAGACTTGCAGTGAAGCCTGTATTTACTAGAAAGTGAGTGGGAGCACTACAGCATTTCTGATAAGTATATGTGAATGACATATTGTAGATCGGAAATAATGTAGAATTATTCTGCAAAGCATAAAGGAGTGTTTGAAAGAAGTTTTTCAAAGAAAGACCTTGGTGAAGCTGCTTACATATCGAGCATCAAGATCTATAGAGATAGATCAAAACGCTTGATAAGTTTTTTCAATGAGCACATACCTTGACAAGATTTTGAAGTAGTTCAAAATGGAACAGTCAAAGAAAGAGTTCTTGCCTGTGTTACAAGGTGTGAAATTGAGTAAGACTCAAAACCCGACCACGGCAGAAGATAGAAAGAGAATGAAAGTCATTCCCTATGCCTTGGCCATAGGTTCTATAAAGTATGCCATGCTGTGTACCAGATCTATTGTATACCCTGCACTGAGTTTGGCAAGGGAGTACAATAGTGATCTAGGAGTAGATCACTGGACAGCGGTCAAAATTATCCTTAGTGGAATAAGGATATGTTTCTCGATTATGAAAGTGACAAAAAGGTTCGTCGTAAAGGGTTACATCGATGCAAGTTTTGACACTGATCTGGATGACTCTAAGTCTCGATCTAGATACATATTGAAAGTGGGAGCAATTAGCTAGAGTAGCATCGTGCAGAGCATTGACATAAAAAATTTGCAAAGTACATAATGGATCTGAATATGAAAGATCCGTTGACTAAGATTCTCTCACAAGCAAAACATGATCACACCTTAGTACTCATTGGGTGTTAATCACATAGCGATGTGAACTAGATTACTGAATCTAGTAAACCCTTTGGGTGTTGGTCACATGGCGATGTGAACTATGGGTGTTAATCACATGATGATGTGAACTATCGATGTTAATCACATGGTGATGTGATCTAGATTATTGACTCTAGTGCAAGTGGGAGACTGAAGGAAATATGCCCTAGAGGCAATAATAAAGTTATTATTTATTTCCTCATATCATGATAAATGTTTATTATTCATGCTAGAATTGTATTAACCGGAAACATAATACATGTGTGAATATATAGACAAACAGAGTGTCACTAGTATGCCTCTACTTGACTAGCTTGTTAATCAAAGATGGTTATGTTTCCTAACCATGAACAAGGAGTTGTTATTTGATTAACAAGGTCACATCATTAGTTGAATGATCTGATTGACATGACCCATTCCGTTAGCTTAGCACACGATCGTTTAGTATGTTGCTATTGCTTCCTTCATGACTTATACATGTTCCTATGACTATGAGATTATGCAACTCCCGTTTACCGGAGGAACACTTTGGGTACTACCAAACGTCACAACGTAACTGGGTGATTATAAAGGAGTACTATAGGTGTCTCCGAAGGTACTTGTTGGGTTGGCGTATTTCGAGATTAGGATTTGTCACTCCGAATGTCGGAGAGGTATCTCTGGGCCCTCTCGGTAATGCACATCACTTAAGCCTTGCAAGCATTGCAACTAATGAGTTAGTTGCGAGATGATGTATTATGGATCGAGTAAAGAGACTTGCCGATAACGAGATTGAACTAGGTATTGGATACCGACGATCGAATCTCGGGCAAGTAACATACCGATGACAAAGGGAACAACGATGTTGTTATGCGGTCCGACCGATAAAGATCTTCGAGAATATGTAGAAACCAATATGGGCATCCAGGTCCCGCTATTGGTTATTGACCGAGACGTGTCTTGGTCATGTCTACATTGTTCTCGAACCGTAGGGTCCGCACGCTTAAGGTTTCGATGATGCTTATATTATGAGTTTATGAGTTTTGATGTACCGAAGGAGTTTGGAGTCCCGGATGAGATCGGGGACATGACGAGGAGTCTCGAAATGGTCGAGACGTAAAGATCGATATATTGGACGACTATATTCGAGTTCAAAAGGTTCCGAGTCATTCGGTAATTATCGAGTCTGGGAGAGTTACGGAATTCGCCGGGAGAAGTATTGGGCCTTATGGGCCATACGGGAAAGAGAGAGGGCTGCCCTAGGCAGGCCGCGCGCCCCCTTGCCCTAGTCCGAATTATTAGGGGAGGCCGCACCCTCCTTCCTTCCCTCTCTCTTCCCTTCCTAGTCTCCTACTCCTAATACATGGAAGGATCCCTAGTTGGACTAGGAAAGGGGAATCCTACTCTGGTGGGAGTAGGACTCCCCTATGGCGCGCCTCCTCCCTAGGCCGGCCTCCTCCTCCTCCCTCCTTTATATACGGGGCAGGGGCACCCCATAGACACACAAGTTGATCCTTGAGATCATTCCTTAGCCGTGCAGCGTGCCCCCTCCACCATAATCCACCTCGGTCATATCGAAGCGGTGCTTAGGCGAAGCCCTGCGTCGTAGAACATCAAGATCGCCACCACGCTGTCGCGGCCGACGGAACTCTCCTCCCCAAGCTCTTTGGATTGGAGCCCGAGGAGCGCCACCGAGCTGTACGTGTGTCAAGAACTCGGAGGCGCCGAGTAACGGCGCTGGGATCGGTTGATCGCGAGGAGAACGTCACGACTACTTCCTCTACGTTGTGATCACTTCCGCCGGTCTCACGAGGGTGCGAGACAACACTCTCCCTCTCGTTGCTATGCATCACCATGATCTTGCGTGTGCGTAGGAAATTTTTGAAATTACTACGCTCCCCAACACAAGAGCGTCTGGGTTTGATCGGACCGAGTTCATCTCCATGGGGATGTGGAGTTCTTTTGTCCGGAAGAAGGATGGCACGGACCGACTTTGCGCCGACACCGTCCATTGAACAAGAAGACAATCAAGAACAAGTATCCACTTCCCAACATCAATGAGCTATTCGAGCAACTCAAAGGTGCTAAAGTATTCTCCAAGCTTGACCTTCGATGGGTTATCATCGATTCGCATTCGTGAACAAGATATTCCCAAGACAAAGATTCGTACAAGCTTTGGTTCTTATGAATATACTGTCATGTCTTTCGGCCTTGTCAATGCTCCTCCAACTTTCTCTCGCATGATGAACTTTATCTTCAACCCCTACACCAATGATTTCGTCTTGGTGTATCTCGATGATATTTTGGTCTTCTCCAAGAACAAGCAGGATCATGCCAAACATTTGCGATTGGTGCTCGACAAGCTCAGAGAGCATCAATTCTATGCGAAGTTTTCCAAATGTGAGTTCTGGCTTGATGAAGTTCTTTATCTTGGTCATATCATCTCAGCCAAGGGCATCGCTGTTAATCCCGAGAAGGTGTCTTCAGGTTCTGAATTGGGAACCTCCTCGAATGTCAAGCAGCTCGCAGGTTTTCTCGGTCTTGCAAGCTATTGTCGAAGATTCGTTGAGAATTTCTCTAAGATTGCAAAGCCTCTTTCCAACCTCCTCCAGAAGCATGTCAAGTATGTCCGACCTTTGAGTGTGATGTCGCTTTCAATACCCTCAAAGAGAAGCTAGTTACAGCTCCTGTCTTGACTCCTCCTGATGAATCCAAACCATTCGAAGTTTTCTGTGATGCTTCCTTGCAAGGTCTCGGTGCTGTGTTAATGCAAGAGACGAAAGTTGTGGCATATACCTCTTGTCAGTTGAAGCCCAACGAAAAGAACTACCCCACTCATGATCTCGAGTTGGCGGCAGTTGTCCATGCATTGATAACATGGAGACATCTCTTGTTGGGAAGGAAAGTGGACATTTTCACCGATCACAAGAGCCTCAAGTATATCTTCACTCAACCAAACCTCAACCTCAGGCAAACTCGATGGGTCAAAATGATTCAAGAGTACAATCCAAGTATTGAATATACTCTGGCAAGGCGAATGTGATTGCAGATGCTCGAAAGCAGAAAGGCCTATTGCAATGCCTAATTCTCAAGCCCTTCCAACCGGATCTTTGTGAAGCTTTCCGCAAGCTGAATCTTCAAGTTGTTCCTCAAGGCTTTCTTGCCAACCTCATAGTCTCTCCTACTTTGGAGGATCAAATTCGTGAGGCACAACTTCTGGATACCATGGTGAAGAAGGTGAAACGTGGTATTGACAAGGGCATTTCCAAATACAAGTGCTATCGCTTGGATGACAAAGACACTCTTTTCTTTGAGGATCGTATTGTGGTTCCTAAAGGCGATCTGAGAAAAGTCATCATGAATGAGGCACACAATTCCCTCCTATCCATTCATCCTGGAAGTACGAAGATGTACCATGACCTCAAGCAGTCATATTGGTGGACTCGAATGAAGCGAGAAATTGCTCAATTCGTGAATGAATGTGATGTCTGCAGAAGGGTGAAAGCAGAACACCAAAGACCAGCTGGTCTCCTCCAACCTCTTGCTATTCCGGAATGGAAGTTTGATCATATCGAGATGGACTTCGTGACTGGATTTCCTAAGTCCAAGCGTGGAAATGATGCTAGCTTCGTTGTCATTGACAAGCTTACTAAAGTGGCTCATTTTCTTCCTGTCAAAGAATCTATCACAGCAGCTCAGCTAGCAGAGCTATACACCTCCAGAATTGTCTCCTTGCACGGTATTCCGCAATTGATCTCCTTGCACGGTATTCTAAGTTCTGGGACTCCTTTCAGAAGGCCATGGGCACAAACATTCGTTTCAGCACAGCTTTTCATCCTCAAACAAGTGGCCAAGTCGAGCGAGTCAATCAAATCCTTGAAGATATGCTCAGGGCTTGTGTCATTTCTTTTGGCATGAAGTGGGAAGAGTGTCTCCCATATGCCGAGTTCTCCTACAACAACAGCTTCCAAGCGAGTTCGGGCAAGGCCCCATTCGAAATTCTCTATGGCAGAAAGTGCCGTACTCCTCTCAATTGGTCCGAGACAGGTGAACGCCAACTTCTTGGCAACGACTTGATCTCGAAGTCAAGAAATGTGCAAAGTCATTCGTGAGAATCTTAAAGCCGCGCAATCGCGCCAAAAGGGCTATTATGATGACAAGCACCGTGATGTGGCTTTTGAAATTGGAGACCATGTCTACCTCCGCGTCTCTCCAATGAAAGGCACTCGTCGCTTCGGTATCAAAGGGAAGCTTGCTCCTAGATATGTGGGTCCTTTCAAGATCATTGGCAAAAGAGGCGATCTTGCCTATCAACTTGAGCTTCCATCCAACTTTGCAAACGTGCACGATGTGTTTCACGTGTCACAGCTCCGCAAGTGCTTCAAGATTCCTGAGCGCACTATCAACTTTGAAGAAATTGACCTCCAAGAAGATCTTTCTTATCATGAGCACCCCGTTGCTATTCTTGAAGAAACCGAGCGCAAGACTCGCAACAAGTCAATCAAATTCCTGAAAGTAAAGTGGTCACACCATTTCGATCGAGAAGCCACCTGGGAGCGCGAGGATCATCTCCGTTCCGAATATCCGGAGTTCTTTCAGTCCTAGATCTCGGGACGAGATCCTCTTGTAGTGGTGGAGTGTTGTAACACCCCGGATGTATCTTTCCATATTTGTAACTCCAACTCTTGCCATTTTCGGATATGTGCTATGATATTCCCTCCGTGGTTGGGTTTTGTTTTCGTTTTGCATTTTGTCCATGTCATGCATCTCATATCATGCCATCATGTGAATCTCATTTGCATACGTGTTCGTCTCATGCATCCGAGCATATTCCCCGTTGTCCGTTTTGCAATCCGGCACTCTTATGTTCCCCGGCGTCCCCTCTTGTTCTTTTTCCGTGTGCGGGTGTTGAACATTCTCGGAATGGACCGAGCCTTGCCAAGTGGCCCTGGTATAGCACCGGTAGACCACCAGTCAAGTTTCGGGTCATTTGGAGTTCGTTTGGTACTCCAACGGTTAACCGCACTCTCGCAAAGGCCTCTTTTGAGTTGCAGCCCAACAACCCTCCAAAACAGCCCAATAACCCATCTAAGTCACCTCCATGCTCTCGGTCATTCGATCACGATCGTGTGGGCGAAAACTACACCCCATTTGGACTCTCCTAGCTCCCTCTATGCCTATTTAAAGACCCCTCCCCCGAATTCACGGGCAAACCCTAATTTTTCCAATCGCGCGCCGCCGGACGCGTCTGTCCCGGCCGGACACGTCCGCGCGCCGCTAGGCGAACCGCAGAGGCGACACGCGCCGCCGCCCGCCGCCAAGGCTGCCAAGCCCGCCAGTTCGCCGCCCGCCCGGCCTGCCGTCCGTAAACCGGCCGCCGCCCGCCTCGGCCGCCGCCGCCGGCCATTGGCCCGGTCCGCCTCAATGACGGACCACCACGCTGAGTTGCTGCCGCCGCCCTGCCCGGCCTCGCGCGCCCTACGCGCCGCGGCCGCCGCCGCGCGCGCGCCGGCGCGCCAGCGCCACGCCGCCGGCCGGCCGCCGCCCGGGCGACCTCCTCCTCCGGCCGGCTCCCTCCTCCGGCGTCCTCTCCCGCGCCGGCGACCAGCTCCGGCGAGCCCCCGATCTGGATCCGATCTGGGAATCCCCTAGGTTGACTTTCTTCCCCCCCCAAAATTCTCACTAAGTCATAATCTGTGATTATTTTCGTGCATTTTCATAGCATCACATCTCCGCAACCGTGGCTCCGTTTTGGGCGTATAATATGTCAAATTGTTCGCGTCGAAGAGTACATCATTTCATTCCAGTGCATCATTTGCATTTGAGCTCATCTTGATGCCCGAAATGCTGTTGGAAGATGGCTTCAGATCGTTAGTTTCAGAATCTTATCAGTTCGAGCTCTTTTGTCATTTTTGCCATGAATTATGTGTGCACCTTATGAACTTGTGCCCTACATGTGAGTTGAACATTGCCATGCCATCTTTCCAGGGGTGTTTTCCATGTATTTTTGTGAGTTATGTGTTGACTAGAACAAGCATGCAAAGTAGGGATGATGATGTTGCTGATTTCAGGAACTTAGTGTTTTCACTAAGTCTTGTCCTGCTGTTATTTTTATGCCATATGTTCATGTTGTTACAGAGAGATCTATGCCCTTTTTGAGCATGATCAGTAAGGGTGTTTTGAACATATGGATGTTCTCTATCCATCCATGCCTTTGTTGGCATTTATGGAGTTGTCTAGCATGTCATTTTCGTGCTCTACTTTTGCTTGAAAATGTTTCCTGGCAGATTGTTTGCATGAGATTCAATTTTCACGAGGTCGTTCTAGTTGATCCGTGTATGCTATGATGCTGTTCTTGCCATGTATAGCTCCTATGCCATGTCTTCTTGATGGGTGTATGCTTAGTTTATCATGAGATGCTCTGTAGTGAGTGCAACGAGCTCACGAACATGCCTACTCGTTATCTGTTTTTGCCATGCCCAGTTTTCCGCCAAGTCTGAAATCTGTAATAAAAACTTGCAATGTTTACATGGGTGCCATCATTTCTTAGAGTCCTTTTTGGCCTATGGTCAGTAAGGGACTATTGATATATGCTTTGAGTAGAATCATGTCATGCCTTGTTTTGCTATTATAAGTTCATGTAGCATGTTGTTTGCTTGCTCTAAACATGCCTTCCTGATGTTAATTCCTGGCATGTTAGTATTTTCACTAAGTCATTGAACCTGATATTTTGAGCACTTTCACCATGCTTGTTTGAACATGTTATGATGTGATTTAGCCGTAGCTCAGTGCTCCTCTTTTGTTAAGCATCTCCTGTAGTTCGTTGCCATATGCTTTGTTTTTATGTTGGGGTGCTGTAGCATAGTTTTGTGTTGCGTGCTAAGTAGCATCGGGCTGTTAAACGCAGTTTTGCGTCATTCTTGTTTTTGCTTGTCATTTGCAAACCGTGCATCCGATTCCGGTGATCTTTATATCGATTTCAACCGAAATCATCTCATCTTTCCAGCGGCATACTTGGTTTGCCAAGTTGATGCCCGGTTCATCATTTTTCCTTCCGGAGCACACATATGCATTACATATCACATCTCGCATCGCATGTCATGTTTTGCATCATATTGCGTGTGCATTGTTCCTT
Source organism: Aegilops speltoides (assembly GCA_021437245.1). Classification (NCBI taxonomy): domain Eukaryota; kingdom Viridiplantae; phylum Streptophyta; class Magnoliopsida; order Poales; family Poaceae; genus Aegilops; species Aegilops speltoides. The sequence continues at coordinate 448,230,451 of CM038147.1, forward strand.
GTTTGATTGTGGTTCCGTTGCTTGTGTTCTTGCTTTGGGTAGAGCCGGGAGACGAGTACGTGAACAAGGAGCCTGTTGAGAACGCCTACAAGGATCCAGTCTTCGACAACTCTGAGAACCTTACAGGCAAGATGACCATACCTTCGATATCACTTCTATCTTTGCTTGCTAGATGCTCGCTCTTTTGCTATGCCTATGCTGTGATACCTACCACTTGCTATATCATGCCACCCATATTGCCATGTCAACCTCTAACCACCCATGTCCTAGCAAACCGTTGTTTGGCTATGTTACCGCTTTGCTCAGCCCCTCTTATAGCGTTGTTAGTTGCAGGTGAAGATGAAGTTAGTTCCTTGTTGGAACACGGATATTTTGGGATATCACAATATCTATTGTTTTAATTAATGCATCTATATACTTGGTAAAGGGTGGAAGGCTCGGCCTTATGCCCGGTGATTTGTTCCCTCTTGCCACCCTAGTTTCCGCCATACCGGCGTTATGTTCCTTGATTTTATGCTCCTTACGCGGTCGGGTGATTTATGGGACCCCTTGACAGTTCGCTTTGAATAAAACTCCTCCAGCAAGGCCCAACCTTGGTTTTACCATTTGCCACCTACACCCCTTTTTCCCTTGGGTTTTCGCGAGCCCGAGGGTCATCTTTATTTTAGCCCCCCCGGGCCAGTGCTCCTTCGAGTGTTGGTCCGAACCGAGCAGCCTGCGGGGCCACCACGGGGAAACTCGAGGCCTGGTTTTACTCGTAGCTTGACTTATCCGGATGTGCCCTGAGAACGAGATATGTGCAGCTCCTATCGGGATTTGTCGGCACATTCGGGCGGCTTTGCTGGTTTAGTTTTACCATTGTCGAAATGTCTTGATGTACCGGGATACCGAGTCTGATCGGAGTGTCTTGGGTGAAGGTTTATTCCTTCGTTGACCGTGAGAGCTTGTTATGGGCTAAGTTGGGACACCCCTGCAGGGTATTATCTTTCGAAAGCCGTGCCCGCGGTTATGAGGCAGATGGGAATTTGTTAATGTCCGTTGTAGAAAACCGAAGTTGACCTTAATTAAAATACATCAACCGTGTATGTAACCGTGATGGTCTCTTCTCGCGGAGTCCGGAAGTGAACACGTGTTGGAGTTATGTTTGACGAGGTTGCTTAGGATCACTTCTTGATCACTACTAGTTTCGCGACCGTGCTTTGCTTCTCTTCTCGCTCTTTTGCGATGTAGCCACCATATATGCTAAGTCGCTGCAGCAGCCCTCCTTTTTTTGCACCAGCCTTCCTTGCTTAAATAATCTTGATCTCATGGTGTGAGATTGCTGAGTCCCCGTGGCTCACAGATACTACCAAAACAGATGCAGGTACCGGTGATGCCAGCGCAGATGGCGCAACTGAGCTGAAGTGGGAATATGATGAGGCCCTTGGTCGATACTATGTTTCATTTCCAGACGATTAGTAGTGGAGCCCAGTTGGGGCGATCGGGGATCTGTGTTGCATGTGGGGTATTCTTCTTTATTTTGGTTCCGTAGTCGGACCTTGAGTGTAATCTGTATGATGAATGTTTAATTATGTATTGTGTGAAGTGGCGACTGTAAGCCAACTATGTATCTCTTTCCCTTATGTATTACATGGATTGTGCGAAGATTACCTCACTTGCGACATTGCTTTCAATGCGGTTATGCCTCTAAGTCGTCCTTCGACACGTGGGAGTTATAGTCGCATCGAGGGCGTTACACCCTAGCCCTCTCCGGTATCTATATAAACCGGAGGGCTTTAGTCCGTAGGACGAAGATACATCTCAACAATCATACCATAGGCTTGCTTCTAGGGTTTAGCCTCCTTGATCTCGTGGTAGATCTACTCTTGTACTACCCATATCATCAATATCAATCAAGCAGGACGTAGGGTTTTACCTCCATCGAGAGGGCCCGAACCTGGGTAAAAACATTGTGTCCCTCGTCTCTTGTTACCATCCGCCTAGACGCACAGTTTGGGACCCCCTACCCGAGATCCGCCCGTTTTGACACCGACATTGGTGCTTTCATTGAGAGTTCCTCTGTGTCGTCGCTGATATGCCTGATGGCGTCTTCAACCAGCAACGCTGTCCAGGGTGAGACTTTTCTCCCCGGACAGATCTTCGTATTCGGCGGCTTTGCACTGCGGGCCAATTCTCTTGGCCATCTGGAGCAGATCGAAAGCTACGCCCCTGGCCGTCAGGCCAGATTCGGAAGCTTAAACTTCACGGCCAATCTCCGCGGAGACTTGATCTTCGACGGACTCGAGCCACAGCCAAGCGCGCCGCACTATGATGATGGGCACGATCTAGCTCTGCCACCGGACAGTGCCTTGGTGGCCGCACTCGGATCCGCTTCGGCCATTAGCCCGGAGCCGATCGCCCAGATCGAGGATCGGTGGATAGACGCCGCACCGGGGGCTTCAACACCCACGGCGATGGAGCCGAACACTGACCTTGTCCCTTGCGAGACTCGTGATTCCGAGGTGCCGGACTCCTCACCGGACTCCGAACCTCCCGCGCCCCTATCAATTAATCCGGATTGGGCGCCGGTATGGAATTCACCGCCGCGGACATATTCCTACACTCGCCTTTTGGCGATCTCCTAAATTCACTAAAGCGTCTCTCGCTATCGAGAGAGTCCTGGCCGGACTATGGCCAGGACGGTTGGAGTACGGACGATGAAGAAATTCAGAGCCCACCCACCACCCACTTTGTAGCCACTGTCGAGGATTTAACCGACATGCTAGACTACGACTCCGAAGACATCGACGCTATGGACGACGATGCCGGAGACGAACAAGAACCAGCGCCTATAGGGCACTGGAAGGCCACCTCGTCATATTACGTATACATGGTGGATACCCCAAAAGAGGGGGATGGCGAAGAAGCAGCGGAGGCGACTCTTTAAAGAAGCAGCCTAAACGCCCGGCGTCGACGCCGCTCTAAATCCCACCACAAGAAGAATAGATATTCCGCACGGGAGATAACAATACCCCGAGAGTGTCAAGACAATCCTCCGTAAAGACTCAAGACAGAGGATGCGAAGCAAGCCCCACGAGAGGGCGGCATTTAAGGGGTTGATGATGATAACTATATGCCTCCTCCAAGACGAAGCAAGCCTCAATGATTTACGAACTCGTCGTGCCCGAGGACCCCGTCGAACAAGAGCTTTTTAAGCGCAGGCTCATCGCCACAGCAAGAAGCCTGAAGAAAGAAAAACGGAAGCTCAAAACAGTGGAAGACACGCTCAGAATAAGATGGAGCAAAGTACTCAAAACTGCAGATAAATACGGCAATGGCCACCAATCAAAGAGCTACCCGAAGCGTAAGCTGCTACCAGAATTCGACGAAGAGGCCATAGAGCCTCCACCGTCAAATGGTCCAGCCAGGTCCATCTACGGACCCAAAAAGAAGGCCCCAGGAAGCAAAGCAACACGTCAAGTGTCCGGTGATAGCGGCACATACAACTACAGGGGCGCCGCACACCCACTATGTTTCACCGATGAGGTGCTGGACCATGAATTCCCAGCAGGGTTTAAACCCATAAACATAGAGGCCTACGATGGAACAACAGACCCTGGAGTCTGGATAGAAGATTATATACTGCATATACACATGGCCAGAGGAGACGATCTCCACGCCATAAAATATCTACCCCTCAAGCTCAAAGGGCCAGCCCGTCATTGGCTCAAAAGCCTCCCAAAAAACACTGTTGGAAGTTGGGAAGAGCTCGAGGAAGCGTTTAGAGCAAATTTTCAAGGGACTTATGTCCGTCCTCCGGATGCAGATGATTTAAGTCATATAACTCAACAGCCCGGAGAGTCAGCATGAAATTTGGAACAGGTTTCTTACCAAAAGAACCAAATAGTCGATCGTCCGGACGCCAAGCCTTAGCAGCTTTCAAGCACAATGTCCGAGACGAATGGTTTCGCCAGCACCTCGCCAAGAGAAACCGAGGACAATGTCCGCACTAACAAGCCTCATGACCCGCTTCTGTGCGGGAGAGGATAGCTGGCTAGCAAGAAGCAGCACCAGCGACCCAAGTACGTCCGAGATAAGAGATGGAAACGGAAAATCACGGCGCAGAAAAGAGCAGCGCCGGAATAAAGAGAAAAGCCCAAAGAGCACGGCAGTCAACGCCGGATTCAAAAGCTCGCGGCCCAATAACAAAACTCAACCTCTTAAGGATGACAGTGACGAATTGTCCAACTTAAACAAAATTTTGGGTCGGATATGCCAAATCCACAGCACCCCCGGAAGGCCTGCAAATCACACCCACAGGGATTGCTGGGTTTTCAAACAGTCTGGCCGATTAAATGCCGAACACAAGGGGCTCGACGCGTCAAGCGAAGAAGATAAACCCCACCAGCAGGGCACCGGAAAACAAAAGACTTTCCCACAAGGGGTCAAAGCAGTAAACTCACTTCATGTGATGACACGGAAAAATAGTGCGGCACTTTCTAAAAAGAGCTTCGCACGGTCCAACCCAGCAGACTGTAGAGATTGGATATCAAAACCAATCACTTTCGACCACCTGGACTATTCCAAAAGCGTTCGAAACACGGGACGGACTCCTCTGATATTGAATCCCATAATAGACGGATTACAATTCACTAACGTCCTCATGGATGGAGGCAGTGACTTAAACCTGCTGTATTCAAACACAATCCGTAGGATGGGGATAGACCCTACCAAAATTCGACACAGCCGCACTTCCTTCAAAGGAGTGACGCCAGGCCCTTACACCAAGTGCACAGGCTCTATATTACTGGACGTCGTGTTCGGATTGCCGAACAATTTTCGACGCGAAAAATTAATTTTTTAAATCGTCCCATTTGAAAGTGAATACCAAGCACTCTTGGGACGAAAGGCTTTTGTCCGCTTCAACGCCATACCGCATTACACGTCTCTTACGCTAAAGATGCCCGGTCCACATGGCGCCATTTCAGTGCGAGGGTCACTTAAGGACCCCGGACTCGGATAGACGAATCCGGACTCAGCAGGCTAGGGGCTCCCTAGCCGCATACCCCTTCACAGGGGGCTGCGCGCACAAACAATCGCGGTTTCATATAAACCTTACTTTAATTATTTATATTTCTTATGTCACATATTTTTCGCACGAATTGTTTCTACAACTAAACATTCCTCTCTTTCTACAGATGAACAACGTGCATACCCGTCCAGGATAACGGCGCAACAGAGACACAGGCGCAGACGTGCAGTAGGGACCCGTGGCAAGGATTCTTTTCAGATTAAGACCCTGCATAGACCTTTTTTACTGTCTCTTGTTGTTACTCTCCCTTGGTTTTTTCCTATAGCCAAAGCGGAGCCTGACGCTTTGGCATCGGCCGCGTCAGAGGACCATGCCCGTACCCGGACACTAGGGGCTTAGGGCATCTTTCTGCCCATTATTATAAAGTCCGAACACCTTCGGGAGTGTTCGGTGTCTCGAGTTAGGCTTTATATGCATCAGCTCCGAATCATGTCTTTGGTCAAATGTTGGGTTTGCCCGGCTCCTATGTTTTGCTGCCTTACGTTCCGTATCATCGGCTAACGTGGCACCAGGAGAACTACTGCGATTGTGCCCCAGTTTGGCTGGGCGAGCACCTCGGTAAAGAAAGCCGAAAACTGACTGTCATGATACAGCGAGAGTCTGGTCAGCCACTCGATCGACTATCGGAATGTTTAGAATTCCCCGCTTTGACGAAGGACCATTTCCCGGTCAGGCACATACGCACCCCGAATCCGGAGATGTGCGGTGCCACCACGGGCTATATCGTAGCCCCACCCTCGAGCTCCCCTGGCTAAGTGAAAGAGATAAAGCATTATAGTCCGGATTGCCTCGTTCGCTACGCTACCACCTCCTTATAACAGGACCGAGACGTCGGATTAAGTGTGAAAACGCGCTATTTTGCGAACACCCCAGCACCTTGTGCGAGGGGGCTGAAGCCGAAGACTGCATCTTTCAGGTTATACACAAGTATAAGTGAACGGCCGCACAGGAGAAGTTTTACTACTTGGACGCACAAGTATAAAAAGCAGTTATACCATAATCATTGATTTTCAAGCTAATGCGTTCATTTGAACGTTACATTCTTTGAGCACTGCGCCTCTATTTTACGAGCATCGCGCATGACTTCTCCGAAGTAGTGCTCGGCAGGGAGCCGGCTTTCATCCGGACCCTAGGTGGCAACGGCGGTGGCATCCATCTCCGGATAATGCACCTTCACACGGGCAAGAGCCATCCGCGCGCCCTCGATGCAGGCCGACCACTTCATATCCTTTATATGCGGCATCGCTCCAAGGAATTGCTGCAGAAGTCAAGTAGCTCGTCGCCTTGGACCTCCTCGCCGACATGGGCCACGATGTCGGATATGGCAAGTCCGACAATCTATTTAGCTCAGCCCATTCGCTAACCGTCCGTCAACGGAAGGGAGCGATCCGGACTGTGGAATCGAGACCAATACAGCTCTTCCGCCTCGTGATCCCCCGCTCCGAAGTGCTTAACGGCATCACCGCTTGCAGCTAAGTCCATATACGGATCCTCCGGACTCCACAACCGCCAAATTGAGCATACCAGATCCATAAACCGTGACGCAGCAGAATAGGCTTGCCAGCCACGATCTCTCGACTGGCGCAGCTCCTCCTTCATAGCCCGCATTGCGAGCGGCATCCTTGGCTTCGGCGGTGGCCTTCTTCAGGTCTTCGCACCGATAAGCGCTCCTTTTCAAGAGCCTCATTGCGGTCGGTAGCATCCTTTAATTTCTGGCCAATTGCCACCTCCGCCCGCTTAGGCGGCGCGCAGCCTTTTCGACTTTAACTCTTGCCGCCTTCGAGGCAGCCGCGTCACTCCTTCGGGCCTGCTCCTTAGCTCGAGCAAGTTCGCCCGAGGCTCTCCACACAGCAGCAGACCGCTCAGATAACAGCATACAATTTATCAGCAGCTGGCTTCGACCCCCTCAAATAAATAAACTATGGAGAATTCATTTACCTTGCGACTCGTCAAGTCGCTGGTTGACAAGTGCGATGTCAGCATCCGCCACGTCAAGTTGCCGACTTAATTCGGCAAACTCATTAGTCCGGCTGGCCCCCGAACTATCTGCCACCTGTATCAGGACAGCGGTATTCATTACTTGAGATTTTGAGATTTCGATCCTCGGCACGCTGTCGTTTCCGACAACCTACCGAGTCTCAGGGGCTACTATCTATACAGGGCCCATTTTTTATATGCAAAACTGTTAAAAGACAAAGGGGTGCGCCATTTTCGCATACCTCAAATCCCGCCAGCAAGCTCATGGTGGCATTACGCAATCCGCTTTCAGCGGACGAAATCCTTCCAATCACCATACGCATTAACGCGGTGAACTTCTGAAATGGATGCCCTCTCAAGCAGACTCTTCAGTCCTCCCGGCTGGACTCTGGTGGGTGCCGAACTCTCTGGCCCCTCCGGACTCGGGGACGCCCTCCGTGACGACACTTCGGGCTCGCCTGCCTCATCTGGCGGCGCTGCAGACGGAGGCGTATCGCTCTCCATCATCTCCGGAAGAAGGTCCCCCGAAGATGAACTCATTTGAGAAGGCTGCAGATCCGAACTGCGATATAAATATTTCGGTTACCCACAGAAGCACAAATGAAGGTACTTCTTTACTAATTAATTTCCTCTTTCATACTCACGGCTCGTTGGAGGGCTGGTCCTTCGGCGATGATTGTGCGTCCGTATTCTCTCCGGACGCCGGACCCCCCGGTGAGGATTTCTTCCCACGCTTAGGGGCTTTGGCCTCCGGACCTTCGGAGGCGGTCCTCTTCTCCCTCTGAAGGGAGGGGTTCTTGGTTCCCTCCTCTTCAGTCGCCCCTTTGGGCGAAGTGTTAGCTCCTCTATTTCCCCCGTCGCCCCCTTCTGTGGGCGCAACCTCCAACATTCTGACCAGCACGGGCTCCAGTGCGGTCTCTGGGAGGGGGGCCGGACACCTTATCAGCCTTGATCGCGCCACCCATTCCTGTAAAGAACAAAGGGTCAGGATGCGAACTCTAGAAAGGCACATAAACAGAATGTTCGGACTCTGAGCTACTTACCTGAGTATCCGGGCGATTGCGGCTTAGACTCGCATCCTCGGCTGAATCCGACACGCCACTGCGGGTCGAAGAACAACTTGTACATCTCCACGGGTGTCGCACCCATGAAGTGTTGGAGAATCCGAGGTCCCTCCGGGTTGAATTCCCATAGACGGAGAGGACGACGTTTGCAGGGCAGGAGATGCCTGACTAGCATAACCTGCATCACCTTGGTCAGGTCGACCTCCCTCGCTTGGAGATCTCGAATCTGGCCCTGCAGCGAGGGCACGTCTTCTGACGGCCCCCAGTTGAGCCCTTGGTTGACCCACGGGTCAGTTGGCGTGGAGGTCCCGGGCGGAATGAGGGCGACGGCTTTTGCCTGCTTCCCCTCGGAGCGGTGATATAGAACCACTCCTGTTGCCACAGTCCGAGTTCCTCTTGGAAGGAACCTTCGAGCCACGGGGCATCGACCTTCTTGCTTATGGTCGCCCCGCCGCACTCCGCTTGACGCCCCCCGATCATCTTCGGCTCCACCTTGAAGGTCTTCAGCCATAGGCCGAAGTGGGGGATGACGCGGAGGAAGGCTTCGCAGACGATGATGAATGCGGAGATATGGAGGATAGACTCCAGAGCCAAGTCGTGAAAGTCCAGCCCGTAGTAGAACAGGAGCCCTCTCACGGGGATCCGCTGGAAGCCTAAACCCGGCGGAGGTGCGATACGAAAACGACGATTCGCCGGGCTCGGGGCTGGCACAGCCTGCCCTTGGGCAGCAACCTGTATGAAACCTCGAGGCAGTGTACTTGGCCTCACGCAACTTCAGATGTCCTCCTCCGTGACGGAGGAGGGCATCCACCGCCCCGAGATCGAGCCGACATGATTGAGGATCCAAGCGCCAATCTGAGGCTCGGGTGTTGGAACCGGAGAGCGGGAAAAGATTCGATGCGAGATTGAAGAACAAGGGCTGGCCTTGGTCCTCTTATAAAGGGGAAGAAATACCAAGGGCCGTCTCCGTGACCGTTTGGGATTCCCCTTCGATAGAGGAGGCGTGGCGACGGGAACGGTTGGGTTACCCACGCACGTATTGATGAGGATCCCGGAATAAGGGGAACACGATCTCTGCTTCGACAAGACGTGCCAAGGAAACCGCTTCGCTAAACGTGCTGAGGTGGAATAGTGAAAAACGATTCAAACGAGGGCTTGGCTGCGGTGTGATGTCACGCTGCATAATACATCAGCAGATTGGACTAAGTGTATATTTTATTCTCTCTATGGTGGAATGTGGAATTTATTTTGCAGAGCCGGACACTATCCTGGTGTTCGTTATCTTCTCCGGATTATTCAAGGGGGGAGCCCGCCTTGCAATGCCGAACATTATGCACGCCGGACTTATCTTCATTGAAGACTGGTTCAGGGGCTACTGAGGGAGTCCTGGACTAGGGGGTGTCCGGACAGCTGGACTACCATTGTCTGCCGGACTATCAATATCCGCCGGACACCCAGACTACGAAGATACAAGATTGAAGACTCTGGCTCGTGTCCGGATGGTACTTTCCTTGGCGTGGAAGGCAAGCTTGGCGATACGGATATGTGGATCTCCTACCATTGTAACCGACTCTGTGTAACCCTAGCCCTCTCCGGTGTCTATATAAACCGGAGGGCTTTAGTCCGTAGGACGAAGATACATCTCAACAATCATACCATAGGCTAGCTTCTAGGGTTTAGCCTCCTTGATCTCGTGGTAGATCTACTCTTGTACTACCCATATTATCAATATCAATCAAGCAGGACGTAGGGTTTTACCTCCATCGAGAGGGCCCGAACCTGGGTAAAAACATTGTGTCCCTCGTCTCTTGTTACCATCCGCCTAGACGCACAGTTTGGGACCCCCTACCCTAGATCCGCCAGTTTTGACACCGACAGTTAACCTTGTAAAATAAGAGAGAATAGCCATTAATATTGAGATATAATGTGTAATAACATCCCATAATGCAATAAATATTGATATAAAAGCATGGTGCAAAATGGACGTATCAACTCCCCCAAGCTTAGACCTCGCTTGTCCTCAAGCGGAAGCCGAAATCAAAAAATATGTCCACATGTTTAGAGATAGAGGTGTCGATAAAAATAATATACGAACATGAGGGCATCATGATCATTCTTATAACAACAACATATATAGATTTCATCATATGATTTCTTATGCTTAAGTAACAATCAATTCACAATATCAAGTATGGTTCAAAAACTTCATTGGGAACGAACAAACTATAATCACAGTCATTGAAGCAATTGCAATTTATTGTAACGTCAGAAAGAGTCAACAATAGAGCTTTTCAGCAAGCTCACATACTCAACTATCTTGTAGTCTTCCATAATTGCTAACACTCACACAATACTTGTGGTTATGGAGTTTCAGCCGGACACTGAGAAAGATAGGGGCTTATTGTGTTGCCTCCCAACGTATTCACCTTTAGGTGATGTCAACAATAATATCCCATGCTAACTTACATCCAATTGGATATATATATCATGATCTTTCAAACACGAGGAGCTTGCTAAAGGATAAAATGAAAAAGGGAAAGGTGAGGATTACCTTGACTCAAGCATAAAGTAAAAACATAAAGTAAAAGATTGGCCCTTCGCAGAGGGAAGCAGAGGTTGTCATGTGCGTTCAGGGTTGATGCACAAAATCTTAATGCAAAAGAACGTCACTTTATATTGCCCCTTGTACGTGGACCTTTATTATGCAGTCCGTCGCTTTTATTACTTCCACAACAAGTTCGTACAAAGCTTATTTTCTCTGCACTAATAAGTCATACATTAGATAGCAATTTTTATTGCTTGCAACATGACAACTTACTTGAAGGATCTTACTCAATCCATAGGTAGGTATGGTGGACTCTCATGGCAAAACTGGGTTTAAGGGTATTTGGAAGCACAAGTAGTATCTCTTGTTGAAAAACTAGGTTTAAGGGTATTTGAATGCCAAGTAGGATACAATACCGGGGCAGCTCCCCCAAGCTTGGCGGTGGCCAAGGGGAGTGCCCATACCCATGTGATTATGTCCTCGGAGGTGGTGAAGTAGGAGTTGTTGATGATGTAGGCTTGTCATCCGTCTTCCAAGGCATAGGCTCTCCATCATAGAAGGACGATCGAGTCTCCGGGATCCTTAAATCTGCAGCCAAACTCATCCTCTTGAATCTATATTCATACTCACAGTTCTGGTTTTGCAGGTCATAGATCTGGGCTTGGAGGTGCTCGATTTTATCTTGAAGCTTGAAGATGGTATCCTCAATGACTTTGGCATCTAGCTTGTGGTTGTTGGTGAACTCTATGATCATCATCTGGTTGGCGTTGAGTCCATGCTCCACCATCCCTTGACACTTGAAAACTTCCTGCTCCACGGCTTCGAGCTTTGTCTCCACACTCCCAGTATGCCTTGGTCCCTCCACATCGCGGATGTGCAGCACCCCCTCGCGCATCTCGATGGTTTGAGGGTCTTGTAGCACCTCCGCGAGATAGGGGTTGATAACCCTCTCGAAAAACTTGTCCTTGGGAGCGCTTGGAGACGCCATCATGCTCTAGATCGAAAACAGAAACAGCTCGAAACGAAAATAGAGGATATTTGCATGATACGGTGGTCAAAACCTTTGGGAGTATATATAATGAATTTTTACGATCGAAATACGTAATGTGCAAGAAAACGGAGTCCGGGAGGCACACGAGGTGCCCACGAGACAGGAGGCGCGCCCTCCACTCTCCTAGGAGCCTCGTGTCCCTTTCGGACTACTTCTTTCTTCCTAAAATTCTTAAATATTCTAAAACGGATAAAAATTGCCTTTGGAGTTGTTTTGGAGTCGGTTTACTTACCATACGACATACCTATACCTTTTCGGAGTCTGGAATGTTCTGAAAGTGTCCCTTATGTATTCCTCAGGGGTTACAGTTTCAATAATATTAGTTTCAACATTGATAGGATTACCTGAAATATAATGTTTAATTCTTTGACTGTTTACCACCCTTGGACTCGTGCCTTCGAAGTTGTTAATTTTTATAGCACCAGAACGATAGTCCTCCTCGATAACGTTAGGACCTTCCCATTTTGAGAGAAGTTTTCCTGCAAAAAATCTTGAACGAGAGTTGAATAATAACACATAATCTCCTACATTAAACTCACGCTTTTGTATCCTCTTGTCATGCCAGTGTTTGACTTTTTCTTTAAATAGCTTGGCGTTCTCATATGCCTAGGTTCTCCATTCATCAAGTGAGCTAATATCAAACAACCTCTTCTCACCAGCAAGTTTGAAGTCATAATTGAGCTATTTAATAGCCCAATATGCCTTATGTTCAAGTTCAAGAGGTAAATGACATGCTTTTCCATAAACCATCTTATAAGGAGACATACCCATAGGATTTTTGTATGCAGTTCTATAGGCCCATAATGCATCATCAAGTTTTTTGGACCAAGTCTTTCGAGATCTATTCACAGTCTTTTGCAAAATTAATTTGATCTCTCTATTGCTCAACTCTACTTGACCACTAGACTGCGGATGATAAGGAGATGTGATTCTATGATTGACATCATACTTAGCAAGCATCTTACGGAAAGCACCATAAATAAAATGCGAACCACCATCAGTCATAAGCTATCTAGGGACTCCAAACCTCGGAAAAATAACTTCTTTAAGCATTTTAATAGAAGTGTTGTGATCATCACTACTAGTTGCGATAGCTTCTACCCACTTAGTAATGTAATCAAGAGCAACTAAAATATGTGTATAACCATTAGAGGCAGGAAAAGGTCCCATATAATCAAAGCCCCAAACATCAAACGGTTCAATAACAAGAGAATAATTCATAGGCATTTCTTGTCGTCTACTAATGTTACCTATTCTTTGACATTCATCACAAGATAAGACAAACTTACGAGCATCTTTGAAGAGAGTAGGCCAATAAAAACCAGATTGGAGTACCTTGTGTGCAGTTCTATCTCCAGCGTGGTGTCATCCATAAGATTCAGAGTGACACTTACGTAGAATCTGTTCCTGTTCATGCTCAGGAATACAACGTCTAATAACACCATCTACTCCTTTATAAAGGTGTGGATCATCCCAGAAGTAATGTCTTAAATCATAAAAGAACTTTTTCTTTTGCTGGTATGTGAAACTAGGCGGTATATATTTAGCAACAATGTAATTAGCATAATCAGCATACCAAGGAGCAGTACGAGAAGCATTGACGACCGCTAATTGTTCATCAGGAAAGCTATCATTAATAGGCAGTGGGTCATCAAGAACATACTCTAACCTGTACAAGTTATCCGCAACGGGGTTCTCAGCTCCTTTTCTATCAATAATATGCAAGTCAAAATTCTTGGAGCAAGAGAATCCATCTAATGAGTCTAGGCTTGGCATCTTTCTTTTCCATAAGATATTTCATAGCAGCATGATCAGTGTGAATAGTAACTTTAGAATCAACAATATAAGGTCTAAACTTATCACATGCAAACACAACTGCTAAGAACTCTTTTTCAGTAGTAGCATAATTTCTCTGGGCAGTATCAAGAGTCTTACTGGCATACTGGATTACATTCAGTTTCTTATCGACTCTTTGCCCTAGAACAGCACCTACAGCATAATCACTAGCATCGCACATAATTTCAAGAGGTAAATTCCAATCAGGTGGCTGAACAATAGGTGCAGTGATCAAAGCTTTCTTAAGTACTTCAAATGCTTCTACACAATCATCATCAAATACAAAAGGAATATCTTTTTGCAATAAATTAGTCAGAGGCCTAGAGATTTTAGAAAAGTCCTTAATGAACCTCCTATAAAAACCGGCGTGACCAAGGAAACTTCTTATACCTTTTATGTCCTTGGGACATGGCATCTTTTCAATAGCATCAACTTTGGCTTTATCAACTTCAATACCTCTCTCGGAGATCTTGTGCCCCAAGACAATGCCTTCATTAACCATAAAGTGACACTTTTCCCAATTCAAGACGAGACTAGTGTCTTCGCATCTCTCCAAAACTCGATCAAGGTTGCTCAAACAATCATCAAAAGAGGATCCATAGACGGAGAAGTCATCCATGAATACCTCACAAATCTTTTCACAAAAATCAGAGAATATAGCCATCATGCATCTTTGAAAGGTAGCAGGTGCATTACATAAACCAAAAGGCATACGTCTATAAGCAAAAGTACCAAAAGGGCAAGTAAAAGTAGTTTTAGATTGATCCTTCGCTGACACAGGTATCTGAGAGAAACCATAATAACCATCTAGAAAGCAGAAATGTGTGTGTTTATCATTAGGAACAATGGTAATACCTCCCTTTTTAGGAACACAATGGGCAGGGCTTACCCATTCACTATCAGCAACGGGATAAATAATACCTGCCTCAAGGAGCTTTATTATCTCCTTTCTTACCACTTCCTTCATCTTGGGATTTAATCGTCTTTGAGGATCTCTAACTGGTTTGGCATCGTCCTCCAATGTAATTTTGTGTTGACATAACGTGGGACTAACGCCTTTAAGATCATCCAGAGTATATCCAATAGCAGCCCGGTGCTTCTTTAGAGTTTTCAATAATCTTTCTTCTTCTTTCTCTGAAAGGTTAGCACTAATAATAACAGGATATATTTCTTTTTCATCAAGATAAGCACACTTAAGATTATCAGGTAATGGTTTGAGTTCAAACACGGGATCACCCTTGGGTGGAGGGGGATCCCCAAGAATTTCAACGGGAAGGTTATGTTTCAGCATAGGTTCCTATTTAAGGAACACTTCATCTATTTCCTCCCTTTCCTTCATAAACATATCGTTTTCATGGTCTAGCAAGTATTGTTCTAACGGATCAGTTGGAGGAATAGCAATGGAAGCAAGACCAATAATCTCATCCTTACTTGGTGGTTCCCTATCACGAGGTTGTCTACTAAACTTAGCAAAATTAAACTCATGAGACATACCATCTATGCCAACAGTGACAATACTCTTTTCACAATTAATCTTAGCACTAGCTATATTCAAGAAGGGTCTACCAAAAATAATGGGACAAAAATAATCTTGTGGGGAACCAAGAACAAGAAAATCAGTAGGGTATTTAACCTTCCCACACAAAACTTCAACATCTCTAACAATCCCAAAGGGTTTAATGGTATCCCTATTAGCAAGCTTAATAGTAACATCAATGTCTTCTATTTCAATGGGTGCAATGTCATGCATAATTTCTTGATACAAGGTATAAGGTATTACACTAGCACTAGCAACCATATCACATAAGCCATGATAACAATGATCTCCTATTTTAACAGAAATAACAGGCATGCCTACGATAGGTCTACGTGTCTTGGTGTCTGGTCTAGCAATATTAGTAGTCTCACCACAGAAAGAAATAACATGCCCATCTAAATCCTCATCCAAGAGGTCTTTAACCATAGAAATACTAGGTTCAACATTAATTTGCTCAGGAGGTGTATAAGTCCTAGTATTACTCTTACGAACAACAGTCGAAGCTTTAGCATGATCCTTTATCCTAACAGGAAAAGGAGGTTTTTCAACATAAGTAGTAGGAACAATAGGATCACTATAGGTAATAGTCTTTTCTTCGATTGTAATAGGTGCAACTACTTTCACTTCAACAGGAGGATTATATTTAAACCACTTCTCTTTAGGGAGATCAACATGAGTAGCAAAAGATTCACAGAAAGTAGCTACTATCTCAGAGTCAAGTCCATACTTAGAGCGAAATCCTCGGAAAGCATCGGTATCCACAAAAGATTTAACACAATCGAACTTAGGTGTCATACCTGACTCCTTACGATCGTCGGAACCCCAATCTTCAGAGTTGCGTTTAATTCTTTCCAATAAGTCCCATTTGAAATCAATAGTCTTCAAAGATATAAGAACCAAAGACAGAAGTATCGAGCAGGTTGCGATTATCAAGAGAAAGCCGAGCATAAAAGTTCTGAATAATCATTTCCCGAGAGAGCTCATGATTGGGGCATGAATATAACATTGACTTAATCCTCCCCCAAGCTTGAGCGACGCTTTCTCCTTCGCGAGGCTAGAAATTATATATGTAATTACGATTACGATGAACAAGATGCATAGGATAAACTTCTGGTGAAATTCCAACTTCAATCGCTTATAATTCCAAGATCTCGTATCATCACATAGCCTATACCATGTCAATGCATCTCACTTCAAAGATAAAGGGAAGACCTTCCTTTGAACAACATCATCGGGAATACCTGCAAGCTTAACTAATCCACAAACTTCATCCACAGGTGTAAATTGGGATGCAATGTTCCATCTCCTGCAAATGGATTAGCTAACAGTTTCTCTATGATACCCGAAGGAATATCAAAGTAAATATTTTCATAAAGTTCAGTAGGTTGAGGAGCAACTCTTTGCTCTTCTGGTTGGGGTGAAGATACCCCAAACAAGCCCCTCAAAGGATTAGTTTCCATAGTGACAAGTAACAGAAAATTTCAGCACACTATATAAATGTTTCCTTACCAAGTTCCACTCACCAAAAGCACTACACTCCCCGGCAATGGCGCCAGAAAAGAGTCTTGATGACCCACAAGTGTAGGGGATCAATCTTAGTCCTTTCGATAAGTAAGAGTGTCGAACCCAATGAGGAGCAGAAGGAAGTAAGGTTTTCTCTGCAAGCACTGAAATTGTCGGTGATAGATAGTTTTGTGATAAGATAAATAGTAACGAATAATAAGTAAATAAAATAAGTAAAGTGTAGCAAGGTGGCCCAATCCTTTATGTAGCAAAGGATAAGCCTGGACAATTCCTAATAATGAGAAAGGAGCTCCCGAGGACACATGGGAATTATCGTCGAGCTAGTTTTCATCACGTTCATATGATTCGCGTTCAGTAGTTTGATAATTTGATATGTGGGTGGACCAGTACTTTGGTACTGCCCTTACTTGGATAAGCATCCCACTTATGATTAACCCCTATTGCAAGTGTCCGCAACTACAAAAGAAGTATTAAGGTAAACCTAACCACAACATTAAACATATGGATCCATATCAGCCCCTAACGAAGCAACACATAAACTAGGGTTTAAGCTTCTGTCACAACCGATCATCTACTTATTACTTCCCCATGCCTTCCTCTAGGCCCAAAAAATGGTGAAGTGTCATGTAGTCGACGTTCACATAACAACACTAGAGGAAAAGACAACATACATCTCATCAAAATGTCGAACGAATACCAAATTCACATGACTACTAATAGCAAGACTTCACCCATGTCCTCAGGAACAAACGTAACTACTCACAAAGCATATTCATGTTCATAATCAGAGGAGTAATAATATGCATAAAGGATATGAAAATATGATCTTCCACCAAGTAAACCAAATAGCATCAACTACAAGGAGTAATCAACACTACTAGCAACCCACAGGTACCAATTTGTGGTTTTGATACAAGATTGGATACAAGAGATGAACTAGGGTTTTGAGAGGAGATGGTGCTGGTGAAGATGTTGATGGAGATTGACCCCCTCCCGATGAGAGGATCGTTGGTGATGAAGTTGGTGATGATTTCCCCCTCCCGAAGGGAAGTGTCCCCAGCAGAACAGCTCCGCTAGAGCCCTAGATTGGTTCCGCCAAGGTTCCGCCTCGTGGCGGCAGAGTTTCGTCCCGTAAGCTTGCCCACAATTTTTTCCAGGGTAAAAGCAATGATATAGCAGAAGATGGACGGTGGAGGCCCACCAGGGGGCCCAGGAGATAGGGGCGCACGCCCTATATGGGGGGCGCGCCCCCTGTCTCCTGGACAGGGTGTGGGCCCCCTGGCGTACTTCTTTCGCTCAGAAATTCTTATTAATTCCAAAAGGTTGTTTCGTGGACTTTCACGACTTCTGGAGCTATGCAGAATAGGTTTCCAACGTTTGCTCCTTTCCCAGCTAGAATTCCAGCTGCCGGCATTCCCCCTCTTCATGGTAAACCTTGTAAAATAAGAGAGAATAGCCATAAATATTGAGATATAATGTGTTATAACAGCCCATAATGCAATAAATATTGATATAAAAGCATGACGCAAAATGGACGTATCATTTATCTATGAGAAATATTTGAATCACCTCTGAATTCTTTTATGTGTGATTAAGTTATCTTTGAAAGTCTCTTCGAATTATCAGTTTGGTTTGGCCTACTAGATCAATATTTCTTGCAATGGGAGAAGTGCTTAGCTTTGGTTTCAATCTTGTGGTGTCCTTTCCCAGTGACAGCAGGGGCAGCATGGCACGTATTGTACTGTTGCCATCGAGGATAAAAATATGGGTGTCGGTGTCAAAACCGGCGGATCTCGGGTAGGGGGTCCCGAACTGTGCATCTAGGCGGATGGTAACAGGAGACAAGGGACACGATGTTTTTACCCAGGTTCGGGCCCTCTTGATAGAGGTAAAACCCTACTCCTGCTTGATTAATATTGATGATATGGGTTGTACAAGAGTGGATCTACCACGAGATCAAGGAGGCTAAACCCCAGAAGCTAGCCTATGGTATGATTGTTGTAATGGTTGTCTGTCCTACGGGCCAAAACCCTCCGGTTTATATAGACACCGGAGAGGGCTAGGGTTACACACAGTCGGTTACAATGGTAGGAGATCTACAAATCCGTATAGCCAAGCTTGCCTTCCACGCCAAGGAAAGTCCCATCCGGACACGGGACAAAGTCTTCAATCTTGTATCTTCATAGTCTTGGAGTCCGGCTGACGATGATAGTCCGGCTGTCCAGACACCCCCTAGTCCAGGACTCCCTTAGTAGCCCCTGAACCAGGCTTCAATGACGATGAGTCCGGCGCGCATATTGTTCCTCCTCCGAATAATTTATAGAAGATTGTGAATGCCAGGATAGTGTCCGGCTCTGCAAAATAAATTCCACATTCCATCGTAGAGAGAATAATATGTACACAAGTTCAATCTGCTGACATATTTTGTGGCATGACGTCACACCACCACCAAGCTTTTACTTGAATCGTTTTGTATTATACCACCTCAGCGCATTTAGCGAAGCGGTTTCCTTGGCACGTCTTGTCGAAGCAGAGATCGTGTTCCCCTCATTCCCGGATTCCCATCAATACGGATGTGGGTAACCCAACCGCGCCATTGATGGTGGCGCTTGGGAGATAATTGAGTTTTACCAGGCAGGTGGGACGCATAGTCTTCGTCCGCCCATATAAGGGGATAAGGATCCACCTTTTTACCTACGCCTTCTTCCTCCTTTGCTTATCCATCTCCGCGCACTCGAGCTCCAGCGCCCAAGTCCGCACATCTTGTCTCGACCTTCTCAAGTCATGTCCGGAGCAGGAGGCAAGTGGTTGGCCTCCTCCATTACGGAGGGGCACATCGAAAGCTGCTGCTGGCGCGGATACCTTTCAAGCGACATCGACACCGGCCGCCCGACGAGGGGCAGCTCATCCCCACCCCAGCCCCATGAGAGGGTCGTATTCCTTCCCCACTTCCTCCGCGGACTGGGCTTCCCACTTCATCCCTTCGTCCGGGGGCTCATGTACTACTACGGCCTGGACTTCCACGATCTGGCACCAAACTTCATCCTCAACATCTCGGCATTTATCGTCGTGTGCGAGGCCTTCCTCTGCATCCATCCCCACTTCGGCTTGTGGCTCAAGACCTTCAATGTCAAGCCGAAGGTTGTGAAGGGCGTCCAAGCGGAGTGCGGAGGCGCCATGGTGGGAAAAATGCCCAACGTCACCTGGCTCGAGGGGGCCTTTGTGGAGTCCGTCAAGGGGTGGCAATCGGGGTGGTTCTACATCACCGAGCCGCGTGACCCTAAATGGGCAGCGGCCCCCGAGTTCAGATCTGGTATCCCCATGCAGCTCACCTCCTAGAAAGAGAAGGGCTTGCTATGGGGCAGTTCGAGGAGCCGACAGACTCCAATCTGTCTCCGGACCTTGGTGAACAAGAAGCTTAGGCTTGTCAACGTGATCCAGTCATGCTCGTCGCCGGATTCTCCCCGCCAACAGCGGGCCTTCAATTTGTGGGAGTTCGATCCGGCACAGCACGGACCCTGGCGGGCTCTTCGACACGATGTACGGTTGCTGCTCGGAGGTGCTATTCAGGGCGGAGAAGCCCCGTGATCCATGACGGAAGTCCGCGGATTCAGCACCAAGCGCCCGGCCGGCGAGGTAAGCTTTGTTATCCTCTATGCGACACTTATTTTCTTTCATAGTTTGACTCTATGTGGGATTTAAAACTCCCAATGCCTTTGATAGGACTGGCAGAGGACGTCCGGACAGGTAGACTGTCCGGCTCCCCTTCCCGAAGACCCAGCGGACGCCCGTTTAATGAGGCTGCTAGTCCCGACACTTTATGTGGTGCCGGAGAAGAAGTCCAAGAAGAAGGCCACGGGAACTCGAAGAAGTTCCCGGCGCCAGGTGATATCGGACTCATCGTCCGATGGCTCCGAGGTGGACTCCTCCCCCGAAGACGAGGAGGAGAAAGAGGACTCTCCCCAGGAGGGGGGAGAGAGGAAGAGGAAGGCTTCCCCAACGGGGGAGGCCGAAGGGTCCAAGAGGGGAAGGACCCTTCCCTCGGAAAGCTCCGCCAACGCCAACGTTGGCGACGAAGAGTGGCCCTCAAGGGCCAGGCCTCCTGCAAGATCGTAAGTATCCGAATTCCTGAATGATTTATAATTTCTCTTTTGTGTCACGTAGCATCCTTCTAATGCTGCACACTACCTGTAGTCCGGCCGATGATGATCTTCCCGCTTCATCGAGCGGGTCCTTGGCTCCATCGGACGTGGATTCCATTCCGACCGCCTCCACCCCTCGCGACGCCAAGGATGCTGAGGTGGGATCCCAGGAGGGGACTCATCAGGAGGAGGCTCCGGAGGTGCCACAAGGCAGCCTCACGGACTTTGCGCCGGACTCCATGCCGGAACCCGCAGTGGTTCCGGAGTCCGGCAGGCGACCCCTTCGTAAGAAGGGCAAGACTGTGACGGCGGCAGCCTCTGTCCAACCGGAGGCGCCGGACAACTTGTTGGAGGCGCTTAATAGCGCTTCCATCGAGGAAGAACACCACACTATCATGAGTGCGGTGATTCAGAAGGTTCAGCTCGCCAAGAGCGGGCTGACCGAAGCTTGCAGTAGCCTTCTAACAGGCTTTGAGGTAAGAAGTTTAAAATATGTAATGTGATACCGCATAGACAGTAGCCTCGATGCTCGGTTCGGTGTTGGAAAGAAAAGCGGATGAGGATCTAAAAAGATATACGCAGGAGTGCTAAAAATTATGTCAATATGGGTTTGCAGGTGTCTTTGTGACACATGCACACCTTGACTGCAGAGGTCGGTGCTTTGAAGCAGGACCTCGGCGGTCCGAGCAAGAGCTTGGCCTTGCCAAGAAGCAGCTTGAGGACAAAGAAGGTGAGTAACACCACTTTTAAATTTGTACCTTCTGAGAAAAGGATTTTGGTTGCAATAGAAATAACAAGGATAACGTGGATCTGCGGGGGCCACGAACGAGGTGGCGACCCTGAAGGAGGCCGTGTCCATGGCCGAACATAATGCGGCCATGAGCGAGCGAAGCGAGAGAAGCAGGAGGTGCGGGTGGCGGAGGTACGGCAAGAGCTCCATGCTCTCATGGAAAAGCATGAGAGTTTGGAGCGCGACTCAAAGACTCGAGAGTCCGAGCTTGCCTCGGCTCTTGAAAGTGCCAAAGCCGCTAAGGCCGAGGCCCATAAGTCCCTCCAGGAGATTGAGGCGATGAAGAAGATAGCGGCGAGTAAGCTATTTTTCATGCAAAGCAAGCATGTGAATGTAAATTACCTGTTACTTACCCCAATTCAGAGCTCTCCAGGGGCATTTGTAGATCTGCCTCGTAGCGTGTCTGATGCCGCCGCATTCTACCGGGCCGAGGAGGGGAGCTCAACGGAGAAGGTCTTCTGGTCTCAGTATGCTAGGGCCGGACATCCGGTGCCCCTTAGCGACCAGCTGAAGCAGCTGGTCGAGCTCCATAAGGTAGCCGAGCAGGCCATGAAGGGCCTCATAGTCCATTTGTGGGCTCAAGAGGCCATGCACAGGAGCTACGCCGGTCTCGTCTGGCGGCTGGTGGATCGTGCCCCTGGGTGGAGGTCATCAAGCGCTCTGCCTGTATTGAAGGTGCCGTCGGGCCTTGCCCGCATAAAGGTGCCTTTGGGGCAGGCTGGATCTGAGAGAGGCTTATCACAGACGCGCCGGCCAAGGGCAAGGAGTATCGTCGCCCGAAATGTACTATAAGAGTGTCTGAAGGGTGCCCGCAAGATTGCGGATGAGTGCCCCAAAGATGTAATTATTGAGTAAACTCGCAATGTGTTATCCTGTGCGCTGAAAACTTTGTTCATATGCGCTAAGCAACACTTATTGATTTAAAATATTACCTTCTGTGCGGCCGTTTATTAAATATGAGAGATGGCAAGTCATCGGCTTCAGCCCCCATGCCACGAGTGCTGGGGTGTTCGGGATAAACTTGAGCACTCTTGTTCCCATTTTTGGGTCCATCTAGGGAGGCGCTCAACACAACGAACAAGGCAACCGGACTTATAATGCTTGAACACTCTCACTTAGCCATAGAATTCTATAGTTTTAAATTTCGGCGAAGCCCCTAGTATTCGGAAGACCGAGTTCGGGGCGCTATTCACGCCTGGTCCGGACGAAGCCGGTTCCTTGCTCTAAGCGGCATAAGTATTTAGGGACTCGAAAAGACCTCTCGAACAGCGACCGACCCTCGCCTTATCATGACAGTCAGTTTTAGCTTTCTCCACTGAGGCGCTCGCCCAGCTCAACCGGGGCGCAATCACAGTGGTTCTCCCTGTGCTACCGTAGCCGACAGAACGGAACATAAGATACCAAAACATGGGAGCCGGGCAAACCCAACTATTGACCCAAGACATGATTCGGAGCCGATGCATATAGTGCTATAAGTTCGGGGTGCCGCACTTGTGAAAGTGTTCGGACTTATCACACCATACTGTGGGGAACCTAAGCCCCTGGTGTATTCGGCCGTACCAGAGTGTACGGATGCAAGATGTCATAAATGAACATATATAAGAAAAGGAATGCAATTATAAGCGAAAAGTTATGCATTGTTTATTCAAGGAATTCTGCCATGAGTGCAGAACGATACAAATAGTGCGGTAAGCAAGGGATTGGACTATTTTAAACATGTCCCCCTCCAGGGGTGGGCTGCGGACTTGTGTATTTAACAAATTTAATGCTCATAATGGAAACCACCTTAGTGTTCGTCGTAGCCTTTGTCCCTCCCTGGTTGTTGCATCGTGAGTTCGGCAGATCTACTGCCGGCTAGGGCCTCTGGTGAATGGAGTCCTGTGGAAAAATAATAAAAGGAAGAAAAAGGAGTGACGCACTTGGGAGCCCCTGGTGTGGTTAAGCCGCACTCTGGGCCTGTCGTGGTCGTGCCCCTCCCCCTATGCCCATGGTATCTCCAGAGCGTAATGATGTACGCGAAGGGCTGGTCTTGCAATCATGCAAGGGCGGGGGTTTAGAACGCATTGCTACGTGCTCGAGCGTGCGGTGGTCTTGATTGATGTTACTCCGGGCGCGTTTGGCCATGTCCGGTCGTTTAGCGGCCGGACTCGAAAATTGCCTTAAAAGGCTGCTCTGTAATTCTGACGCGAGAGCCGCTGTGTGTTCCTCCGTTCGGAGGGAGCGTTCAGTATTTCCGTTGACCGTGATGACTCCATGAGGGCCTGACATCTTGAGCTTAAAGTATGCATAATGCGGTACTGCGTTGAATTTTGCAAATGCGGTTCGTCCGAGCAGAGCGTGATAGCCACTACGGAACGGGACTATGTCGAAGATTAACTCCTCGCTTCGGAAATTATTCGGGGATCCGAAGACCACTTCCAGTGTGACTGAGCCTGTACAATTGGCCTCAACACCTGGTATGACGCCTTTGAAGGTCGTCTTTGTAGGTTTAATCCTTGAGGGGTCTATGCCCATCTTGCGCACTATATCCTGATAAAGCAGGTTCAGGCTGCTGCCGCCGTCCATCAGGACTCTAGTGATGTGAAATCCGTCGACGATTGGGTCTAAAACCAATGCGGCAAATCCGCCATGGCGGATACTGGTCGGGTGGTCTCTTCCATCGAAAGTGATCGGGCAAGAGGACCATGGATTGAACTTCGGGGCGACTGGCTCCATCGCATACACGTCCCTAAGTGCGCACGCTCGCCTCTTTGGTATGTGGGTTGCGTATATCATGTTTACCATCCGCACTTGTGGGGAAAACCCTTCGCCTCTCTTTGTCGGGCGGCGGGTCTCTTCCTCGTTATCGCTATGCGGCCCCTTGTCATTGTTTTCGGCGATTAACTTGCCTGCCTGCTTGAATACCCAACAATCCCTGTTGGTGTGGTTGGCTGGCTTTTTGGGGGTGCCATGTATCTGGCAAGAGCGGTCGAGTATTCGGTCCAAATTGGACAGACCCAGAGTAGTTCTTTTGAATGGCTTCTTCCGTTGACCGGGTTTAGAGCCTCTGAATCCGGCGTTGACTGCCGTATCCTTAGTGTTGTCGCCGTTAACGCGGCGTTTGTTTTTGTTTCTACCCGACATGCCATTGTGGTCCTTAGTATCCGGACTGCCAGCATTTTTGCTGAGGTTGTTGCTGCGAGCTAGCCAGCTGTCCTCTCCCGCACAGAAGTGGGTCATGAGTGATGTGAGGGCTGCCATGGATTCGGCTTTTCTGTCCTAGGTGCGGGCCAGCCACTCGTCGCGGATGTTATGTTTGAAGGCTGCGAGGGCCTCTGCATCCGGACAGTCGACGATTTGATTTTTCTTTGTTAAGAACCGTGTCCAGAACTGTCTGGCCGATTTGTCTGGCTGCTGAATTATGTGGCTTAGGTCATCGGCGTCTGGCGGTCGCACATATGTGCCCTGGAAGTTATTGAGGAATGCAGCTTCCAGGTCCTCCCAACACCCAATTGACTCTGCGGGCAAGCTGTTAAGCCAATGCCGAGCTGGTACTTTAAGCTGGAGTGGGATATACTTGATGGCGTGGAGATCGTCGCCGCGGGCCATATGGATATGAAGGAGATAATCCTCGATCCAAACCGCGGGGTCTGTTGTGCCATCGTAGGATTCAATGTTAACGGGTTTAAACCCTTCAGGGATTTGATGATCCATTACTTCGTCTGTGAAGCATAGTGGGTGTGCGGCAACTCTATATTGAGCAATATCACGACGTAGCTCAAGAGAGCGTTGTCTGCTGTGTTCGGCCCGGCCGAGCTCTTTGTATCGGCTGACGGTAGTCGCGTGGGTAAATGAAGGCGCCCGCGTGATCCGTAGATAGATCTAGATTGTCTTGCCTTGTCCTCCAATATATCCCGCAAGTCCGGCTCATTCCCTCGTGGCTTCGTACTTTTCGAGCGGTCCTGATGGAGGGCCTAGATGCCTCTCTGTCGCGACCACGGGGTGGTCGGTCTGCCGTATTGTGCACTGGTGATGAAGGTTTGTATGCTACCTCCTCTAGTCGGGGGAGCAACTTGCATTTTGGGTAGCTCTTGGAGGGGCGTTCGAGTTCATACTCTTCGGCCGCGAGGACCTCGGTCCATCTGTCGGCCAGCAGGTCTTGATCATCTTGAAGCTATCGCTGCTTTTTCTTTAGGCTATTTGTCGTGCCGATAAGCCTGCGTTTAAAACGCTCTTGTTCGACGGGATCCTCTGGCACGACGAATTCGTCATCATTGAGGCTTGCCTCGTCTCCGGAGGGAGGCATGTAGTTTTCATCCTCCTCGTCTACCGCTCTCTCTCGAGGGCTGGCTTCCCCGTCCTCCTGTGCTGAATCTTGCTGGAGGGGGTTGTATTCGGCACTCTCTGGGGTGTTATTATCTCCGGTGCCGGAATCTCCATTCTTACTGTGGCGGGATTTAGAGCGGCGCCGCTGACGTCGGCGCTTGGGCTGTTTCTTAAAAGAATCTGCCTCCGCTGCTTCTTCGCCGTCCCCATCCTTTGGGGTGTCCACCATGTATATGTCGTATGACGAGATGGTCTTCCAGTGCCCTGTAGGCGCTGGTTCTTGATCGTCTCCGGCATCGTCGTCCATACCGTCGATATCTTCGGAGTCGTAGTCTAGCATGTCGGTTAGATCGTCGACAGTGGCTACAAAGTGGGCGGTGGGTGGGCTTTGAATTCCTTCGTCGTCCGCATCCCAACCATTCTCCTGATAACGAGAGATGCTTTAGCGAATTTAGGATGTCGCCAAAGGGTGAGTGCTGAAAGATGTCTGTGGCGGTAAACTCCATGATCGGCGCCCAATCAGATTCGATTGGCAGGGGCGCAGGAGGTTCGGAGTCCGGCAAGGAGTCCGGCGCCTCGGAGTCACGAGCTTTATAAGGGACAAGGTCAGTATTCGGCTCCATCAACATAGAAGTTGCAGCTCCCGAGGCGGTGTCCAGCCACCTGTCCTCGATCTGCGCGGTCGGCTCCAAACTATGGGTCGGAGCGGATTCGTGTGCGGCCTCCAAGGTACTGTCCGGCGGCAGAGATAGATCATACCCATCGTGACAAGGCGGCACGCTCGGTACATGGCTCGAATCCGTCGAAGATCAAATCTCGCGGATGTCGGCCGTGAAGTTTAGGCTTCAAATCTAACTCGATGGCGAGGCGTAGCTTCGATCTGCTCCAGATGGCCAAGTGAATTGGCCCGCAGTACAAAGCCGCCGAACACGAAGATCTGTATGGGAAGAAAATTCTCACCCTGGACTGCGTTGTTGTTGATTGAAGAAGCCATCAAGCGTATCGGTGACGACACAGAGGAACTCTCAATGAAAGCACCAATGTCGGTGTCAAAACGGTGGATCTCGGGTAGGGGCTCCCGGCTGTGCGTCTAGGCGGATGGTAACAGGAGACAAGGGACACGATGTTTTACCCGTGTTCGGGCCCTCTCGATGGAGGTAAAACCCTACTCCTGCTTGATTAATATTGATGATATGGGTAGTACAAGAGTGGATCTACCACGAGATCAAGGAGGCTAAACCCCAGAAGCTAGCCTATGGTATGATTGTTGTAATGGTTGTCTGTCCTACGGACCAAAACCCTCCGGTTTATATAGACACCGGAGAGGGCTAGGGTTACACAGAGTCGGTTACAATGGTAGGAGATCTACATATCCGTATTGCCAAGCTTGCCTTCCACGCCAAGGAAAGTCCCATCCGGACACGGGACAAAGTCTTCAATCTTGTATCTTCATAGTCTTGGAGTCCGGCTGACAATGATAGTCCGGCTGTCCGGACACCCCCTAGTCCAGGACTCCCTCAATGGGGTTTATATCATATTGCATGAGTTTATCCCTCTACATCATGTCATCTTTCTTAATGTGTTACTCTTTTCTTTATAAACTTAATACTCTAGATGCATGCTGGATAGCGGTCGATGTGTAGAGTAATAGTAGTAGATGCAGGCACGAGTCAGTCTACTTGTCACGGACGTGATTCCTATATACATGATCATGCCTAGATAATCTCATAATTATTCGCTTTTCTATCAATTGCTCGATAGTAATTTGTTCACCCATCGTAATACTTATGCTATCTTGAGAGAAGCCTCTAGTGAAACCTATGGCCCCCGGGTCTATCTTTTATCATATAAGCTTTTAATCTACTATTATTTGCATCTTTACTTTTCCAATCTATATCATAAAATACCAAAAATATATTTATCTTATCATGTTATCTCTACCAGATCTCACTTTCGCAAGTGGCTGTGAAGGGATTGACAACCCCTTTATCGCGTTGGTTGCGAGTTCTTGTTTGTTTGTGTAGGTGCGTGGGACTTTTGAGGAGCCTCACTGGATTGATACCTTGGTTCTCAAAAACTGAGGGAAATACTTACGCTACTATTGTTGCATCACCCTTTCCTCTTGAAGGAAAACCAACGCAAGCTCAAGATGTAGCACATGGCCACACCATTGTGCTCCTAAAGGTGATCCCTTCAATTCAGGTGTTGCAAAGCACTGCGAAGGCCCCTATAGTGCGTGCTTTACTCTTGTTATCCTATGCTCTATTTTATTGGCTGCGGCCTGCCTCTGAGACATTAGTATGCCGTTTTACGGGATAGCTGGGATTGCGTGTTGAATCAGGCAGTATTTTTTCTTCTGTTGTGAGGCTATGCTCAATCTCATACCTTTTTCTCTCGTATGAAAATAGACATATCATAATCCATTATTCTTATAGGGTTGCCCGTGCACTGTAATTGGTCTGAACCTTGCCCAGGCACCATTACTGTCACATGGTAGTAAAAAGAAAATATAGATTCTACGATCCCGTAGAGACCAAATTTATTTCAAGCAAAATATTATAACCAATAGTATTGAAGTTTTACAACTTGACTCATGTGAAATGGACTAAGAACATGGCTCGGACAGAATGATCATGGATGCCAACCACAGATACAAAATCAAACATTTTATGGAAATTATGATAGTGGGTTGCTGGAGTATTTGGAACCAGAGAAATGGGATGATATTTGAGGGGATACCCTGCTCAATTAATGAATGCAAATATGATTTCATCAGATCTTTCAAGATTACCTTGATGAGAGCCAAACCATCTCTGAAAGATGGCATGACATCCTGGATTGACAACATTTAAATTTAATAATTTAGATTTACCTTTTTCTTACCATTTCCCTTTATGTTGTAATCCTTTCATCTTTGGTTGTTTCCCCAACAACCATTGTAAGACATTACATTCTGTTTCTCCTTTATTAATGAAAAATGACACATAGTAGGGTTGTTGCCCTACTGTTCTTTGGTCAAAAAAAAGAACACGGCTCGGAAATCTTCTTTGGGACGAAAACCCAACCACACCCTACTCTATCGCTCTATGGCCAAGTGTACACTCCACACTGCTGGACTAACTGCTTGCATCTTCGTCGTCTTCAACCGCAGCTGCATCCGATAGCCTAGCATGGAACTGCTTGAACCTATTCATGTATTTCATTTTGTTGTAGGGTGAATCGACAAGCACAACAGGTAGCTCTTTTTTGAATTTCTCGACGTAGGCCTGCATGCAAGGATATGTTAGTACCGTTCCATAAGTTTCAGAAAATGACATAATTTATTATCATTTATCATAATAGACTGATAGTTACAGAGGATGCACACATGCAGACTACAATAATCCTTTGGTACTTGTACATGGCGTCGGATATCAGACATACTAAACAATAGGCCGGTACAATAGTCCTTTGGTCCTTGTACAAATTGCATGGGATATCAGGCATACTAAGCAATAGGCTGGTCAAATTGAAAATTATGCAACTAGTTACCAAATACAACCGGGCTTGTCAAATAAATATGTGAAATCAACTCGTAAGCTCATGCAACTTTTCAATCAAATACAAACGGCGGAACTAGTTTAGCTGGGCTAACAGATGAACAAGATAGACAATATAAGCTGACAGGCCATGCATTACAAATTTGATCAAAATTCCAAAAAATTGGTAGATTCATTATAGGCAGTACATACAGCTGGTGGGAATAAATGTTCCAAGTCTAAGCGCAAACAAAAGGGGGTGGTGAAGCAACATGACAAAATACTAATTGGAGCTGTACATCGGAATCACAACTAGAACATTCTTGTGCTTCAGTTCTGAAAATTGTAACCCATGTATCAGAAAACTGTTTCATTCTGCACAGGGGACCAAACCGTGTACCCCCATCCACCCCTTGTTCAAAGATTATCTGCTCTTTTATGACCTAGATAGCAAGAAAGAAAACTATTGGAGATGGTTGAGCTGATCTCATACTTGAAGTGTGAATGCCAACTACCATGGCGGTGTTAACTCCGGGGACCAGATTCGGTCGAGTCTGGACGGGGGGGGGGGGGGATGGGGTTAGTATTGGCCCGGGCGTGGAGGCGTCTTGGCGGACTCACCGACATAGGTGGCCTCGATGGCCTGAAGCTCCGCCTCCCACGATGTCCCAGTAGAAAATCGCTAGCGTTGCCGCCGTCGGGGTCTGATACATCTCTGTCGTATCTATAATTTTTTTATTGTTCATGTCAATATTATACAAATTTCACATACTTTTGGCAACATTTTATATGATTTATTGGACTAACCTATTGACCCAGTGCCCAGTGCCAGTTCCTTTTTGTTGCATGTTTTTTGTTTCGCAGAAAATCCATATCAAACGAAGTCCAAACGCGATAAAAATTTACAGAGAATTATTATGGAATATATGTGCGTTTTTGGTAGGTGTAATCAACCCAAACGAGGGCCCACAATGACCACAACCCACTAGGGCACGCCGGGCACCCCCTGGCGTGCTCAGGTATCTTGTGCCCTCGTCGAAGGTCGGTTGGGGCCCTTCTTCTGGTGCAAGAAAGATAGTTTATGGAAAAAAAATTGTGTAAACATTTCAGCGCAATCGGAGTTACGGATCTTCGAGAATTTAAGAAACCATGAAGTGCCAAATCTGGGGAACGCGAAACAGAAGAGAACAGAGAGGGAGATCCAATCTCGGAGGGGCTCCTACCCCTCCGCCACCATGGAGGCCATGGAGCAGAGGGGGAACTCTCCTTCCATCTAGGGGGAAGGCCAAGGAAGAATAAGAAGGAGGGGGCTCTCTCCCCCTCTCTCCCAGTGTAGCCGGAGTGCCGCCGGGGCAAGGACCGTGACGACGATCTACATCAACAATCTTGCTACCGTCAACACCAACTTTCTCCCCCTCTATCCAGCGGCGTAACACATCTTCTCCCTATTGTAATCTCTACTTAAACATGGTGCTCAACTCCATATATTATTTCCCAATGATATTTGGCTATCCTATGATGTTTGAGCAGATCAGTTTTGTGTTGTGGGTTAATCATGATCTTGGTTGGTATGATTGTATATATTTTATTTATGGTGCTGTCCTGCGGTGCCCCCCGTCTTGCGCAAACTTGAGGGGGCCCCGCTGATGAGGATACAGACCTGGGGTTGGGTCATAGGCCTGACCCATACGTCCTACCCAAGGTCACTACCATATAAGATAAGAAGTCCAAGAAGCAGTAAGAGACCCCCAGTCGAAGATGTCGAGTGCAAGCCACTCGACAATCATGTCACTCGGGAGTCCTCCTACCTACTGTCATTCGACCATCCAGATAATCACTCGACCTACCGAAGACCAGGAGTCACTCAGCATTACAATGGACAGGCATTCACTCCGTAGTCTTTAAGGCCATAAAGAGCACTTAAGGCTGGCGTTACCAGTAACGCCCCCACTTTATGTACATTAAGTCCCTTGTAATGGAGGATGGCAGGGGTCCTGGCACACTCTATATAAGCGACCCCCTCCTTTGGCACAAGGGTTCGCACCCCCTGTAACATCACACATATAATCCAATCGACCGCCTCCGGGCACCCAGACGTAGGGCTGTTACTTCCACCGAGAAGGGCCTGAACTCAAAAAACCTGTGTGTACACCTTCACCATAGCTGAGATCTTGCCTCTCCATACCTACCCCCCTTTCTACTGTCAGCCTTAGAACCACGACAGTTGGCGCCCACCGTGGGGCAGGTGTCTTAGCGACTTGTTGGTGAAGTTGCAAGTTTTTCGATCATCATCATCATGGTTTCGTGGCGGATTGGCGAGGCGCGAGATCTGTCTCGGCGCTCATTTTCGTCGCCGATGACTCAGCGTGGCTTCAAGAAGCTCCCTTGACATTGTGTCGTGGAAGCGAGCACCTATGGGGCAGGGCCCTTTGATCCGGCGGGAGGCGGGCGCCTGAAGAGCAGATCGAGGTCGAGCACGCAAGGGATTTTACCCAGCTTGAGCTCTTGGAGAGATAAAACTCCTCTGCTGCTTTGTGTTCTTATTTTGTTCTTGCTTGAGGCGTGGGTGTGTTGTAGTTTGAATGAGTGAACCCCTTCTCGTCGCATGGGCCTCCTTTTTATAGTCTAAAGGGTCGCTGACAGTGGCAGCGTAAAGAGAGGGGTAAAAAAGTAAAAACGGGGGTTGGTACAACCTCTATCAACAGTGCCCCCTATCTAACTCTGAAGGCAGGGGACAAGGGCATTTAATGCCCGTCTGGTCGCCCCAACAGTGCAGGAAACGACCGTTAGAGGCGCCACCGACCGCCACGATGGCCTCCTAGTCATCTTCACTTGCCACCTCACACCGCTGGGCTGCACAGCTACCCGCCACGTGCACCAGGAGCGATCCTGCGGCGGCACGTCGTTGGATGTGCTGGAGCCTGGATGTAGAGTGGTTGCTTCGCCGCGGCAAGGGCCTTGCGCGGTCCTATCTTCATCGCACCCTTGACGCCTTCGCCGGGTCTTGCTTGGAGCGGTGCGTCAGCGGCAAGTCTTCTTAAGCTTGGTTGGTCTTCTGGCAAGCTCCTCTTGCGGGGTCTTGTCCTTCGGCAAACTCCTCTTGGCGGGGCCTTGTCTTCATAGTTAACACTTTGTTCTTGAATGGCAGTAATAGGAGTAGCGAAGGATCTTGGTGGACGCCCAGCAAGCCTTGCCGCGGGACGCTGCGACTGCCCGTGCACAAGTTCGGGGTACTAGGGTACCCCTACTTTAGTACACCGACAGGAGCCCCCGGGCCTGGGCCATACATGGTGCCGTATTTGTTGGGCGGGGCCCAAAACAGGGAACGCGACACAGCGGCACAGGTCCAAACCAAATCTGACTCCGTATCTGCCGCACTCTCTCGTAACGGCACGCGTCAATCGCGGTGTCGTGGGAGAGATCGTGGGCAATTCTTAAATCAGGAAATGCGTAACATTCGCCTCTCCCCTTTATAAGTAGAGGAAACAGTGCCGTTCCCCCACCTTCGCCACTTGCAGTTTCTTGCTCCGAAAGCTCCGCCACTCCCATCCGCTTCTCAAGCCGAAAGAGAGCAGCGCTCCGCCGCCCGTCGCCGCCGTCGCCCCCAACACTTCCGCGCTCCCCGCCGTTCCGCCATGGCTCGAAGACCAGCAAAACGCGAAAGTCGGCGGCGTTGCGGCAAGGCGCGCAAGGCGCGGTGCTTTTCCCCGAGCTCACCCCGAAGGCGCTGCGGGAGGAGTTCTACCTCTTTTGGTCAACGGAGATGCGGGCGCATCCGCGCACGCCGGTGCTCTTCGCCGAAGCTCCCACTTCGAAGCGGTGCCCAAAAGGGTACCATTTCTTTCCGGTGTTCTTCTATTGCGGGCTCTGCCCACCTTTTTCTGATTTCTTCTGCGACATCATGAATACCTACGGGTTTCATCTTCTTGACTTCACCCCTAACGCCATTCTGACAATGGCGGTTTTCGCCCATCTTTGTGAGAATTTCGTTGGCATCCACCCAAATGTTGCTCTTTTTCGCCACTATTTCACCCCCCGAGCCGAGAAAGGAGAGCCATTGGCTGGCGGAGTCTCCTGGACCTCAAGGCTCGGCAAGAAGGAGGTGTATCTGGAGGGCGAGCTCTGCAGCAAGTGGGACAAGTGGAGGGCGGAGTGGTGTTGGATTGTTGGCGTAACCGCAGCCATTCACCAACTGCGCGAACCGGGTAGTGCGTGGCGGCGGCTGGGCGCTCTGTCGCCGGACGGCGCCAAGCGAAGAGTACCACCACCGAATCCTGCGGCTCGGGCTTGCGGGCTCCTGGCGAGGGCGTTGGCGCGGATTTCGCCGCCGTCGCGCCGCCCCTCTGCGAAGAGGAAGGCCCGCTTGGCTGTTTGGCGGCCGGCGGATATCATGAGGCTGCGTCCAGGCCTCAACTTCAACTTCACAGTTACGGAGCTTGGCGGGATGCTCAAAGAACTATTCAAGCATAGCGCCAACCATCGAGTGGTTCGGGCTGCGCATGAGGCGTCATCCTTGTCGTGGCAACAACTCGGTAGCGACGCATCGTGCAATGATGCGGTGCGACTTCGCCTGAGTAAGCCCAACTTGGATGGAGCCCGCCGGCGATGTCGTCGGCAATTCTTGATGGCTTGGCGGAGGTAGCGATCTGCGCCCGGCGAGCGAGCTTCTCACCCGCGACACCGCAGCGGCGAGATGTGGTACGCCGCCACCAGGGCGAGGAAGCGGCGGCTGCCGCGCCATGGCAGGTGGCTTCATGTTGGAGGAGGCAGAGGCGGCCGAGGCGGCAAGCCTTGCCGATCGAGAGGACCTTGGCGGGGAGTTTGCTGGCGAGGAGGAGCCCGAAGCCGAGGCAAGCGAGCCTGCTGGGGGCGCAAGTGGCCAATCATCTTCAAGCAACTTGCCGCAGTCGGAGCCCTCAGCGCAGCCCCCAGCTCAGCCGAGGAGGCGCCTCCGCAAGACTGGGGACACAGCAGGGCGGCGGGCAGGCCAACAGGCGCAGCGTCGCGGGACACGCTCTACCGCGGCAAGGACCGTTGCCGCGGGAGCGCCTCATGCCGCGCCGGCAACTGGAGCGGGATCCTCTCGAGCCGCTACTCCTGATCCTACCGCAGCTCCCGCCAAGCGTCCAAGGGAGCCTACTCCTCCGCCTCGTCGCGCTGAGAGGGTGCCGGATTTCGACCTCTCCGCGCTGAGCTCCGATGAGGAGGAAGAAGAAGAGGAGGAGTAAGACTTTCTCCTTGCTGTACTTGTATTTCTTCAGTTTTTGTTGTTTCTTATCTTGCATCTGATCTGCTTCCCTCTGAATCCTTGTTCCATTTGCAGGACTCTGGCCGAGAGAGCGGCGAAGAGGGCCAAGGTCCCCGTGGTTGTCATCGAGGATGATCCTGCTGTGGTGGCAGAGGACACGTCTGAGACTACCTTGACGGACCCGATTCCTTCTCCTCGCAGCAGCCCCCAGCACAGCCCCCAGCGTAAGTGTTTGGTTCACTTCCGGTTGTGGGGTGCGCATGGGTGCTTCTTCTTTTGCTGATATCTTGATTGTTGATTCATTTGTGTAGGAGCAGAACAGGCCCATCAGGAGCAACCAGAAGCCACTCTAGAAGTGTTGTCTGCTTCAACTACGCCGCCAAGGGGCGATTCTCCGACAAGGGAGCGCTCTCCAGCAAGGGAGCGGTCCCCGGCAAGGGGCAGTTCCCCGGCGAGGGACGGGACCAGTGACTCTCCAGTGGTGGAGCCCATGGTCACGGAGCCCAGCACAGGTAACCCTCCTCGTCGGAAAATTTCCCTTGGGTTCTTCTTCTTCTGATCTTCTTTTTGGATCTTTGCTTGACTTTTTCTTCCTCTTCCTGTCTTCAGATCCCCCTCTCACAGATCCGATGGAGACTGAGGCCCTGGCGAGGAAAGCAGCTTGTCATCTGAAAACGCCGCGGCGGCGAGAAGAGGCGGCTGATGAACCCGTCGACGAAGAAGCCATCAAGGCTGCTGGCGCAGGAGTTGGCGAGGGGTCCGGCTATCGTCTTGGCGACCCGAGAATGCTGGGGCGCAAGGCGCTACACCGACCTCGACCCTCCGCCGCGTGATGCAGCGCCGGGCTCCGTGGAGCCCCGGCCAGCGCCTACTTGAAGGCGGAGGCGTATACATCAAGCTTCCACAGGCGTCAAGCTCGGGGCTCGGTCGAAGAGGAGTTCGGAGGAAGTACTCGCCTCTGTTGGGCTGGCGGTGGTTGTGCGCCAAGCAGCGGCGAGTCGAGGGAACAGCTGCTCCGGTTGGTGTCCTCTACCACGCCCGGCATCTGAAGCTTGAGTCGGGAAGTGCTTGTCGTGCGGCGGGAGTTGACATAGAAGCATGCGGAGGAGCTCGAGCGCAACCAAGAGGCCCTCCGGTCTATTCTTTGAGGAGGCGCAACTTGTGGAGGCGAAGAAGGCGTTCATCCTTGAAAAGGCTAAAGCGAAAAGCACCAGAGGCTCGCTGCCGAGGGCTGTCGAGGCGGGAAGGTGGTGGCGCAGAAAAGTTAACCAGACAGCCACGAGGAAGATCTAGCAGGAACAATCAATTGGCGGGCGCTCAAGGAAGCGAAGGATCTGCCGCTTGCTGCCGAGGCGCCAAGAGGAATTGAAAGGTGGCCAGTGGAGAGGCTAACATGAAGGGGAAGGATGAAGAGCTTGCTGCACTCCAGCGCGAACGTGAGAAGGATGCCCTTGCCCATGGCGATCTGCAAGTTCAACTTGCCGACAAGATCAAGGAGCTGAACGTCGCCAAGGACTCGAGCGCTGATCTGGAGCTGAAGTTGGCCACATTGATGGAGACGCTAGACGCCGCCAAGAGGCGAGAGGATGACTTGAAGAAAGGGATCAAGGGCAAGCTGACAGGCTGTTGGCGAGGGCCGAGACTCAAAACACCTTCAAGGCTATGGTGGAGCTACTGGACGGAGGGCCTCGTCAACATCGCTGCAACCATCGGCGAGGCTGGCGGAGCTGGACTTAGCGGGCTTGGTACTCAGCAGTGAAACCTCCAGCCCAGCGTAAGCTTACTCTTTTCTTCAAGGGCGTGGTGGCGGCCCTCTAGCAACTCAAGGAAAGGATCCCAAAGAAGGCTGGCGGGCCAGTCACTGGCATAATCTGCGCCAAGGTCTTGGAGAAGGTGTTGGTGAATACTCTTCCGCAATCAGAGCCTCGACCTCACCCGCGTCCTCAAGAAGCTGCCGGCGGTGCTGATCTTGAAGAACTCAAAGCCATTGTCACACCATCGTGGACAAGGTGAATGAGTCGGGGAGGGTTGACGGCGAGCGTGGATTAAGCCACCTTCTTCTTCCTTCCTTGTCCTTTGTTTATTTAAGTCATGAGAACAATTCGGTCATTGCCGCAACAAGTCACTTTTGTAATATAACTTTATTCAGAGGCAATGCTTGCTATGCTATCTCCTTTACTTGATTCCCTTCTTTGTATGTTTTTACCCTCGCTTTTAGGGAACTTGGCATAAAGCACACTTGCATGAGTTGAGAGTGAACATCAGCAGACCTCTGGCGGTGTTGCCTCCCGGCAAGAAACCTTGTCGGGACTAGTCGCAGCACACTTTCATTGTTGAGCGGACTCGAAACAAAGTAAGGGCGCAACTAGCCACGAGTTGGTTCCTCCGTGCACAGGTTTTCCATACAAAGCATGGTCGTTCAAGGAACATAACTTAAAATTTTAAAGCTGACTGTGCTCAAACTTTTGGCAACTTAGCTTTTTTGTCTTCTGTGTCCCGGCAAGGCTATACTCCTTTGAACGACGCCCAGTCCACACCCTTATCCTCTCCTCCCCCCCGTGAACTTGCGGGCGGATGAACCTTCTCTTTTGAGCAAAAGAAAGAAGTGAAAATAAAGATATGGAGCCTTAAGGCTCGTTATTGCTTACCGGGGGTTAGTGCTGCATAAGATGTCAGTTTATACATGCGGAAAAGAAAAAGGCATGAAATTTGATAACTTTTGCATAGCATATGATCTTTATTTATACTGGAATCTGCTGGCTTTGTACAAAGGGTTACATGCAATAGCGCAAAGCTTGTACAAAAGGTAGTTCTTGGAGCGGGTCCGACAACCCGCGCCTTATAGGTAAAACTGCGAAGATGCTCTATGTTCCGGGTTGCTCACCGGAAAGCCATCTTGATCTCAAAGGCCCAGACGGCGCCGGGCCTAGTGACTTCGTTTCACCCGATAAGGGCCTTCCGCCGGTGTCAACTTGTTAGAATTCTTGGCGGATTGAGCTTGATTTGAAGAACAAGGCGCCTTCCTCGAAGCTTGGCATTGACTTCGGCTATGGTAGTGGCGCAAAAGCTTCTTTGGTAGCGAGCAGCTCGTCTAACAGACTGAAGCGATCCTCCTCGAGGAGCGGCGTCATCTTGCGCAGCTGCTCTTGCTGAAACTCATCATAGCGAGCACTCGAAGCGATCCGTATATGAGTTCCGTGGGGAGAACTACTTACGCAGTAGACAAAACAGCAATTGTGCGTCCGGTGGCTCGATTTGGCGTCATCTGATGCGACCAAAGAACCACGGCAGCTCCTCGATCCGTTTCTTCCGCATTTGTGCAGCTACTCGAAAGTTCTGGTCTTGAGCCGCGCAGCACTTGATGTGTTGACCCTCTGCTTGACCGTTGCTTCTCGGGTGAGCAATGGCGAAAGCGAGATCTTGGCGCCAAGATCTTGGATGTACTGCATGAAGGTGCGGCTCGTGAATTGTGTGCCATTGTTGGTGATGATCCTGTTAGGGACTCGAAAACGGCAAACAATCGACCTGAAGAACTTGACTGCTGGCTGTGATGTCACCTTCCTCACTGCTTCCGCTTCCGGCCACTTTGTGAACTTGTCGATTGCCACGTACAAGTACTCAAAGCCCCGATAACTTCGGGGGGAAGGGGCGAGGATGTGAGCCCCAGGACGAAAATGGCAGGATAAAGGGATCGTCCCGAGAGCTTGAGCTGGTTGATGTATCTGCAGAGTGGAACTGCACGCTTCACACTTAGTTACTTGTGCGAGTTGCATCCTAGGGCTGTCGGCGAAGAAACCTTGCCGGAAGGCTTTGCCGCAAGTGCTCTTGCGCGTAATCGATGACCACATATGCCTTCATGTATCTCCGCTAGCAGTTCTGTCCTTCTTCCCGGAAATGCACTTCAATTTCCTCCGTTGAATCTTCTTTTATGCACGGTATGTCATCGACAAACTGGTACATACTTGATTGCCGGGCTACTCTCTCGCTTCTTCTTGCTCTTGGGAAGTTCTCTGTTTGAAGAAATGGGCGATCTGCAGTGCCCATGCGGAGCTTGTGGCTCAGCGACAAGGACTAAAAGCGCAAATCTGCTGC
Organism: Aegilops speltoides; assembly: GCA_021437245.1. NCBI lineage: Eukaryota > Viridiplantae > Streptophyta > Magnoliopsida > Poales > Poaceae > Aegilops > Aegilops speltoides. The sequence goes on from CM038147.1 coordinate 448,269,151, forward strand.
GGGAACATCGCTTTCACGGCAGAATCTGCGATTCAGCGGGCGCGATGCTCCCGGCAAGCGTGTCAGGACACAACTTGCCGGGAGCATCTGCTTCAATGAAACAAACCCTAGGGTTAAATCGGGCGATTGCTCCTCGGCACTCTTTGTGTTGATCACAGAGACCTTCTTGGCGGCGGCCGGGGAGCTCTGCCGGAAAGTAGTCGCCCGATAACCAACTTTCTTTTCTTGCTCTGTCGAGTTGATGGTGTTACAGATGGTTGAGTCAGCTTGAGCACAAAATTCCTGGTTCCACGAGTAGCAGAGTCGGCACACTTTGACAGCCGTATCTGCAATATCATTTTGAGCTCTTGGAACATGTTCCATCTGCGAGCCGTCAAAATGCTCTTCGGCTTCCTCACTTCATCAATGTAGGCTTCCATCAGCGGACTCGATAATCTTTGTTCACTTGACGGACGACAAGCTGCGAGTCACCCACGACAATAAGCTTCTTGATCCCAAGGTCCGCGGCGATCCTGAGTCCGGCAAGCAAGCCTTCATACTCTGCAGTATTGTTTGTCCCTTGCTCCTTGGGAAAGTGCATCTGGACCACATACTTGAGGTGCTCTCCGGTGGGTGCGACGAGTAGTACGCCCGCACCGGCGCCTTGCAGCTAAAAGGCACCATCAAAGTACATGATCCATTCTTTATTTACTTCCTTGAAGGGGATGCTCATCTCCGGAGTTTCTTCATCAGGTGTTGGCGTCCATTCTGCTATGAATTCTGTCAATGCTCGGCTCTGAATAGTTGAGGTACTCTCAAACTTGAGGCCAAAGCTTGACAATTCTAGTGCCCACTCGACAATCACACTGTTGCTACGGATTCTGCATTATCCTCTTCAATGGAAGCGGTGACAAGCTGTGATCTCATGCAAAGTAATGGCGCGAGCTTCCTCGAGGCCATGAGAAGGCCGAAGCAATTTCTGCACACAGTACCTTGATCTAGCCCCTGCGAAGGGGCGACAAAAGTGGTGGGCGCTGCACCATCTTCTTCTGTTTCTCTTAGGTGTGGCTGTAGATCCATCCTCGGAACAAGAACTTGTCGGAAGCCCTTGCTTGTCGCTGGATTTGCTTGCGGCGGTTCTTTGGCTCATCATCCGCTTCCCTCTCGCTACTAACAGCAGTACTAACCACTTGATTGGTTGCCGCTAGATATGACAACTTCTCTTGTGGCTTTGGTGCGACAAGTATTGGAGTGGAGGATAGAGTATCTCTTCAAGTCTCTGGCGCAGCCTCCGCTTCGGAGTCCATTTCATTGGACCGCTTTTTCAAAATTTTGAAAAATGGCGAGGCGCTCAGCAGAACTTAGAGATGAACCCTCTTGAGGCGACAGCAGCCGGCAAACCTCCGCGACATCTTTGCCGCAGCAGACTTCAATCTGCTCGATGGCTTTGATCTTGTCGGGGTTGGCTTCAATCCCCTCACAGGACCTAAAGAACCGAGAAGCTTGCGGAAGGAACTCAAACACACACTTCTCGGATTCAACTTGAGATTGATCTTGGGCAGATTTGCAAAGTCTCGTCAAATCTTGGATCAAAGTTTCTTTGTCCTTGCTCCGACCACTATGTCATCCATGTATGCTTCTACATTCCTATGCAGGTGTGGCTCAAAAGCATATTGACTACTCTTGCAAATGTTGAACCAGCATTCTTTAGTCCGAAGAGCATCCGTACAAAGCGTTACATGCCACATGGAGTAATGAATGCGGTTTCTCTTCATCCTCTTCGCCATGAAGATCTGGTGGTATCTGGTATGCATCAAGAAATGAAAGCGAGATCACATCCTGCCGTGGAGTCGACAATCTGGTCAATGCGCGGCAAGGAAATGGATCTTTGGGACAAGCTTTATTAACATCGGTGAAGTCAATACAAAGCCTCCACTTCCCGTTAAGCGCGCGCCGACTTCTTTGGATTGGCTAACCACGTTGGATGAAGCACTCCTCGGACTTGGCCTGCTGCTTCCAACTTCTTGATCTCTTACGCAATTAACTCTTGGCGCTCCTTTGCTTGCTTCCTAACTCTACGCTTGATGGGCGCGTGAGGCAGGCGGCAAGTGGTGCTCAATTACTTTCACAGGAACAGGGGATGTCGGATGGTTGCCATGCAAACACATCGACGATGCGCCGCGAAAACAGCCAGCGCTTTCCTATTTAGGGTCAAGCGTGGCAGCGATGGTGAAAGTACCACCGGTGCCGTCCTCCTTGCAACCACTTCGTGGTCTCTGGTGAAGCTGTCTTTGCCTTCTTGCACTTGCGGTGGAGCTCGATGGTGCGTCCTCGGCGATGGCGCAGCACTCCGAAGGTGTGCTTGCGGAGTGGGCATCGAGCTACTCTTGCGGACTTGGTCTTCTTCTTCCCCGGGAGCTTGGCGGCAAGTGGTTTGCGTTCTGCTGCGGCTGCTTTGCTTCCCGGTAGATCTTGTCGATGCAGATAAGTGCATCTTTCTTATCGCCCGAGGGCAGAAATAACACTTATCGGACCAGGCATCTTGAGCACATTACAGGTGTAGTGAGAGGCTGCCATGAACTTGGCGAGCGCTGGACGGCCAAGTATCCCATTGTAGGGCAATGGGAAATCAGCAACGTCAAAGGTGACCTTCTCTGTCCTGAAGTTCAGCTCGCTGCCAAATGTCCTAGCGGTGTAATCTTCCCCGACTTGCTCCTTCCGGGTTGATTCCTTGAAAGGTGCAGTCTCTTGAGCTTCGCTTCGTCGGGGATCTGGGCTTGTTGAGCACACCGGAAGAGATCAATTCGAGCCGGCCCGCCGTCAACGGCATCTTCGTGACCTTGAGATTGCGGATTGTTGGCGAAACCAACATCGGCAAACACCCGACCGCATTTCGCGATCGGGGTGATCCTCGCGTCAAAGATGATGGCGTCTGAACCGCCGAGAACTGCGTGATTCAGCGGGCGGTTACTGCTGCGTTCACTTCCGCACCTTTGTTTGAGTTGGCGGTGCGAGGTGTCGCGAAGAGCACGCCGTCAGCATAAAACCTCCGTTGCCTTCTGAAACTCACTGCTTGTCGGTCTCATCCTCATCCATCTCATCATCTTCATCTTCATCTTTGTCCTTGTCGCGGCCACGGGGAGGCCTGTCTCCTTGCCGCTGCTTGGCCTTGCCGCGGCGCCCTCCCCGGGCGGGACGCTTCTTGCCGGATCCTCCTCCACCTCCTTGGGCCTTCTCCTTGTCACGGCGCTCGTATTCAGCTTTCTGCAGCTCAACAAGCTACTCAACCTTCTTGCAGGCCTGGAGATCATGGCCCTTGGTGCGGTGGATCTTGCGTCTTGCTTGCCGGAGCCGTCACCGCAGCCGGCCAGCCACCACAGCCTCGCCGGAGTCACCAGCTTTGGCCTTCTCGGCGCCGCCTCCGTTGCCGGACTGCTCGACGACTAGCACATCCTTAGCTTTTCTCTTCCTGTTTTTCCGCCTCCGATTCTTCTTTGCCGGGCGGCATCCTCACTGTCAGATCCTTCTGCTCCTGTGTTCTCTCTGAGGAGTTTCCTCCCTTCTTCAGCACGTGCACACTTGTCGGCCAGAGCATATAGCTCGCTGACATCTATGATTTTGCACATTGCCATCTCCTCCCTCATCCTGCGGTTGCGCATATTACGATGGAGCAGCGGCGATAACTTGTGACAGGGGTGAGCGTCTGGGATGTTGCGCTTTGCTGGCTGAATCTCTCTATGAACTTCTTGAGAGGGCTCTCCTTCCTTAGGCGAGCAAATGAAGATCACTCTCTGGCCATGGGGCTTGTGGCGCTGTGAGCGCCAACAAGCCCGATGTACAGGTCGCCCTGAGAGATGGGTTGTCCGGCAAGTGCATGAGCCAAGATCGGCGTTGGGCTTGAGCACCGAGAAGTAGTTGGCGAGACCTTCTCGTCGCGCCCGACGCTTTGCACCGCAATGGTGTAGGCAGCGAGAACTTTCGGCGGATGTATCTGCCATCATACTTCTCGGGCACATCGGCAGAAGTTCTTGGTGCTGAGCCCTTGGACCTGTCGCGGCTCCGCGGTGGGCCAGGGGAGCGACCTACAGCGTATGGCCGTCGCTGGTTCCTGGCGCATGCATATCAACAGATGGGCCAGGCGCTGTCTGGTGAGCCTTGGCGCTTCTCTTGGCGCTTCGATCGTCTGGCGTCTTCGTGTCGGCGTTCTTGGAGAACTTGGCGTTGATCGCGGCAAGCTCATGGGTCGGCGGCAGCGGTGGAGTCGGTGTTGAGGTTGGCCCGGCAAGTCGGCGATCTTAGCCTTGGTGAGAATGCAGTGGTAGCACCCCAGCGGTCTTATCGGCGTCGGCTTCGCGCTGGGCATCTGCGGGGCTTGATGTGCTCGGCTGCGGGGCTTATGCGCCGTTAAGCGAAGCCAGCGAGGCTCTGAATGGTGGCCCTCGGTCGTCGATCTTATGCAGCTGGAGGGTAATCTAAAGCAGCTGGGCTCGCTCAGCGCTTCCTCTGGAAGTCTTAGGCGGTGGCGGCGAGCAGCGAGGCGAGTTATGCTCGGACTTCTGCGGTGTTAGAAGGAGCAACATCTCGTCGGCGACCATCTGCGCTTCGTGCCAATGTCTTGTAGCGCATATTGTATTGGCGTCTGCGTTCCACCAACAGCCTTGCTCCGCGAGCTATCTGTGCTAGGAGCATCATGGCGTTGTCGATTCTGCACCTCTTGGGAGGGGTGCGGTGAATGTGTAGACGCCGAAGCTCGCGGGGCCTTGTCCTTGGACATGGTGACAACGTGAGTCCCCCAGTCGGCGCCCGCTCCTCCGCCGGCGTACACCCCACCATCCGTTTGCTCCGGTGGCGGTAGGATAGACGCGGGCGGGCCAGCCACCTCCGAAGTCTTCTTCTTTGGTGGCATGTTGATGAAGATGTTGATGTGGCAGCGTGAAGACGGATCAGTTCGCTTAAACTCGGCGCCCCTACTGTACGCCAAAGATGTCGTGGGAAGCGAGCACCTATCTGGCGAGGGCCTTTTGATCGGCGAGAAGCGGAGGCGCCTGCGAAGTAGGTAGAGTCGAGAACGCGAGGATTTTACCCGGCGAAGCTCTCGGGAAGATAAAACTCCTACTGCTGCTTTGTGTTCTTATTTTGTTCTTGCTTGAGAGCGTGGGTGTGTTGTAGTTTCGAATGAGTCGAACCCCTTCTACGTGCGCATGGCCTCCTTTTTATAGTCTAAAGGGGTCACCGAGAGGTAGCAGCATAGAGAGAGGGGTAAAAAAGTAAAAATGGGGGTTGGTACAACCGCTATCATGATGCCCCTACCTAACTCTGGCGGCGGTGGACAAGGGCATTTAATGCCCGTCTGGTGGCTAACGGTCTGGAGAAGCGGCTGTTAGGCGCCACCGACCGCCACGATGGCCTCCTAGTCATCTTCACTTGCCACCTCGCACCGCGTAGCTGCCTGACTACCTACGCCGTGCACGGAGGCGATCTGTGCCAGCAACACGTTGATGGATGTCTTTGGGCGTGGATGTAGAGTGGTTGCCGCGCGGCAAGGGCCTTACGCGATGTTGTCATCTTCTCGCACCAGCGGCACGCTTCGCCGGGTCTTGAGGCGAGGCAGCGGTCGCGTCGCGGCAAGTCTTCTTAAACGCCTTGGTTGGTCTTCCGACAGCTCCTCTTGCGGGGTCTTATCCTTCAGCGAACTCCTCTTGCGGGTCTTGTCTTCATAGTTAACACTTTGTTCTTGAATGGCGATAATAGGAGTAGCGAAGGATCTTGGCGGGGCGCGGCAAGCCTTGCACGGGGACCTGCATTGCCCGATGCACAAGTTCGGGGTACTAGGGTACCCCTACTTTAGTACACCGACACATTGAGGCGCTCCCTGTCCGAGTGGCGATGCACTTTCGCACGTGCGTTGGCGGCGTCCTTCTCCGGCAGCTGTCGACTCTGTATCAGTTGGCCCTGATGGTGTCTTCCCTCCCCACTGTTCGCCGCCGCAAGTGATCTGGTCGATCGCGGCTTCAGCGGTGGATGAAACATGTGGTGGCTCAGCGTTCGGCCACCCATCAAGTCGCGGTGATCGAGCTCGATGAAACTCTCCACGGCCTGCTCGATCTGTCGACTGGCTCCGCGGAGACCGCATCCGAGTGTGATGGCAGCGACCCTACGGCTAAAGTCTTGATGGTCGATGGACCGCGTAGTCCACCTGGCTTTCGTCGCGAAGACGGCGAAGAAGGTGGCGGCGATCCGTCGCGCGTCCATGAGGAATACCTTCGCGAACCTCTTTCTTCGCAACAGAGAGAAGAACTTCGTCGCCGCAACATGGATGCACTCCACACGCCCATCGTTGGAGAAACCCCTGAGGCTCGGGCCTTGGAAGATGCGCGCCTGGCTAATTTGGATGAGCGCACTCGACTGGAGAACCTGCAGCATGCTCTCGACGAGCGTGCTCGGGAGCGGGTCCCTGAGTCCATTCGACGGTAGCTTTTCCTGCCTTTTCCTAAGGTATACCGTACTCTGATTTAGAACCTCACAGCTGCAGCCCGAATAGTAGAGTCGATCCAGCCTTCGATCGGGCAGGCGAGAGGTTGATGCGAATCTGAGCCTTGCTCGGCGGGAAGCGAATCTGGCAGTGTCTCGATCGCGGAATAGGATTCACGATAGATCCGTAATGGCGGATCTGATTCGATCGACACACAGCCCTAGATCGCCCCTGCGGCGTGAAGGCCGTGGACAATATGATCGTCAGCTCGACCGCAACAATCGTCGTCGAGTGCCCATGCCTCCACCAAGGAGTGTGTCATATGTGCCTTGGCAGAATGATGATAAACGCGCGTCCGCGATGGCGGCGTAGAGCACCGGTCGACCC